>CAOKZL010003362.1:0-103308 GCA_948472985.1 Iguana delicatissima | reverse complement strand
GGTATTGCCTGCCTAAACGTCTGAGCTAAAGAAACTCTCTCTTTGTCTTTTTGCATTTGCTTAACTAAAGTCCTCCATTTTGAATTCTAGTTGACTTTAAGGGTTGTTCCTGTTGTTAGCCCCGTGGCCAACTTAAAATTATGCTGACATTACTTGGCAAATTTCTAGGTTTTCAGCATTGGTTCCCAGTGCGCTTTTCTGTAACAATATTGCTTACACTTCATTGCTGAATGAATACATACATGAATCAAGGTTCATTATTCACTGTTAATCAGAAGTTACTGTACTATCAACCCTGTATCAGAATTTTAGTCCCGGGAAAGCAAATATTTTTACATATGTGCTATATGATTTATGAGATCACTGTCATCCCAAACCTATTTAACCCTTCCCTTCTTTCAATAAACTGTTCTTCCCTTTGCTCATGTAAGAGGTAGTTTGGCTTGCTTTCTTGCTGAGGGAGGGGAGTCCCTTTGGCCAAAGTTGGGGATCTTTCCAGGCTGATTCAGAGCTCACCCGCAATTGCATAGACTGCCCAAGGTAGTCCGTGCAGACCTAATATTTTAGGTCTGGCCCTATGTGTTTTTTTCCTAAAAGTTTCTAACAGGTTTCAAGGTTGGTTGGTGCTCTGACTGTTTTTCAGGGTTGGTGCTCTGATCGTTTTCCCTCACAGTTGTCAGGGTTGGTGCCTGGACAGTTTTCTGGGTTGTCGCCCAGTCTTCAGGGTTGGTGCCCTAACATTTTCTCCAGAGTTTATTGCCAACATTAGTTTTCTGACTGACCTGCCATGCCCTGAGGTCCTATTTCACCTAGTTCTTTTTTTTAATCGTTATTTTTATTATAAAGAAAAAGGAACAATACATAACAGAATAAAACAAAAACACCACGTGAATAACATAAATGTAAAAAAGAGAAAAATTACAACACAAATAGCTTACCGGTACATGACTATTTCTCTCCAGATCTTTTATCATCATACACTTATTCAACATATTATATATCATGTTGATTATATATTTTTATTTCATGTATCTAAATCTCATTCTCCTTGTACTCATTATTACTATAGTAATTTCATTCTTAAATCTATTCTTTTCAACTATATTTAACCTATTGCTAATACTATATATGATCGTGTTATTAACCATAAACCCTAACCCTAAATGTGAACCCATTCCCAGAGCCAATTATATTTCAACTTACTCTGCTCTCCAAAATTGTAATTCTTCTTGTGGAGGTGTGACACTTACCACTTTTGTTAAAGCCTTTTCCACAAATATTTTCCATATTGCTTCAAAGTCATTCCTTTTCATTATCCCTTTTTTGAACTTTAATTCGACATGTTATCATTTTTTGAACTTTAATTCGACATGTTATCATCAACTTTAATTCGACATGTGATCATTGATCACAATTTTCCACACTTATGCCAATTTTTTATTTGAAAATCTTGAATTTTCCATTTTCTCGATATAATTAGCCTTGCTGCGGTTAATAAATTTGTAGTTAACTCCTTTATTGTCTGGGTACAATTAACCTTATCAAATATAGATAATAACGCTATACTTGGACATATTTGTAAAGCAATTCCTGTTATCTCTTTAAATACCATTTGCCAAAATTTCTGTACACCTTCACAATTCCACCACATATGGATACATGTGCCAATCTCTTGGCAACCCCTCCAACATAACTTTGAATGATTTTTGTCTATGTGGTTTAACCTTACTGGTGTTAGGTACCATCTCCTATTTCACCTAGTTCTACATGTGTTCAGCTAGGCCTCTTTTCAGACAGTATGACCATTCAGCCACAGCAGTGTATGATTTATATGTTATCTTAATTAATATTTGCCAATTAAACCATATCAAGGAGTGTATGGCCTCGTAGCAGTAGATCCATGGACTCAGTGGGATTTACCTATATTTTATCCTTTAAAAGTTATTTCCTTGGGCCTCCTCTACCTGGGACTGACCAGAAAGATTCAGGCCAGGGAGGCCTCAGGGAGGAAGCAACAGGGGCAGTCCAGGACAGCAGGGAACGGCACACTGTGGGAAGCCCATTGGAAGGGGAATGATGTTGGGGAGGGACAGGACAACCAGGCTTCATGGAAAGGGGTGCCCCAGTCCCTTCCCCAGGCAAAGGAGGCAGTCCCCGTGCAGCCAGCCTGTGGCTTCCTGAAAGGTGTTCAATGCTGCATTGACCTTTCTTTCCTTTTTCTTTAATGCCAGGGAGGGAAAAATGGTGAGAGGTGCTCTGGACATTTTCAGCCTCAGGGCCAAAAAGGCATGGTCAGCCTTGAGGACTAGGCACTTGGGTGGCATTTTCTGTACCTGACAACATGTCATAGCCCATTCTCCCCTCCTCCATTCATCCTACAGAGTCAGGTCAGCTCAGCTTTGTTCTCCTTTCCATGCTTTACTGGGCTTTACTTTGCTGGGAGGGGATGATGGGATTGAAAGGGAAACAGTATGCTGGGAATAGAGAAATATTGTAATGTACTGTGGTAAGACTACAGGTGAAGGCAGACAGAGGCCATTTCCGCAGTAGGTTGTTATAGCACTATGATTCCACTTTCAACATCCTATGGAATCCTGGGGTTTGCAGTTTTGAGAGGGGCCGGCCAGACCCTTCTGAAACTGCAAACCCTAGGATTCCATAGGATGTTGCAAGTGGAATAATAGCGCTATAACAGTCTAGTGCAGAAATGGCCAGACTCAGTCACAAGGTCAAACCATTGGCAAGAGGAATGACAAAAGACGAGGGCGATAGAACAGTCTGGGAAAGGAATTTTTATGATTAGCTATCAAATAGGATGCTAGTGCACGCTACTTTAAAATATTACAGCTTATAAGGTGGTGCAAACGGTGCTTTTTTAATCTTGGCAGTTCCCAAGATGTGCAGTTGTTTCTTTGATGTTTCTGAATAAAGGTTTTGAACACCTCTCTCTAAGCTCAGTTTCTTGAACTCAAAGCTATCCTGTACATCGCACACAGATAGTCCTGGAGACACAATTGAATCTTTATTCCAAAACTGGTGACATGGCAGCAGTCTCTAGGGTCCCTGGGATGGATGGGAGATTTCATTGGCCTTCTGTAGGAGGTCACTGTTACCATCTCTGGCTACTTGCCATCAGGTGATTGCATTGTGTACATTTCAAATGATTACAGCCACGACACAATCGTCTGCCTGCAGTAGCTTTTTCTCCTCCTCAGGTCACGCATTTTTTCCTGCCAGACTTGTATCGGAAGAGGACAAATACAGTATTTGTAGTAGTAACTAGTACAGTTATGAATCTTCGCAGCACAGGGGAAAATAAAGGGGGAGGAAAAGAAAAAGGCAACATAGATGAGGAAGGAAAAAGACACCTGGTGAATCATGGGTGCTGTGGTAAAGGAGAATAATTGAAGAGCTCTTGATCTTAATGGAAGCTGTAACTGAAACAAGCGTCAAGGTCAGTTTGTGTAAAAGAAGCATACCGATCATGTGGCCTCAGCAGAAGGGACCCACGGAGAGAAAATCTGGGTGGGGGCTGTGGGTGAAGAATGGAGAAGGAATGGCTCAGTGGAAGGCCAAGAGAGGGAAGGCCAAGAGGGGCCTGGATAGGCAGAGACCCAGTCGAGGATGCAGCATTACTTAACAAGGGGAGAGGGTACATCTTGTCTCCGTAGGTGGTGGTTGTGTCCAACAGTATACTGTTCTTGGAAAGATGCATAGAAAGAGATACAACTCAGAATGTGGACTGCTTACCAGAACTGGGCTTGTTGTGCGCCTTCAGGGCCATTTCCTCACGAATCTGTTATAGCACGATGATTCCACTTTCAACCTCCTATGGAATCCTGGCTTCTCCCGAAACTGCAAACCCCAGGATTCCATAGGAGGTTGAAAGTGGAATCGTCGCGCTATAACAGACTAGTGCGGAAATGGCCTGATTGGCTGTTGAAATGGAACCTTAGATAGCCCAAGGGAGGTGCTGGTGGAGAGAGAGGGATAAGGGATTTTAACTGACTGGGGAGTGGATTGAGCCAGTTGAGAAGTTTAGAGTTTGGGGAAGGTTGGAGAGCTCTGTGGGAGAGAGAACCGAGAAATAGGGTGTACGAGAGAGAGTGAATGAATTGAGAGAGAAGAAGGGTTTGCTGTTTTGTAAACATTTAGATAAAGCCGGCCCCTCCCGAAACTGCAAACCCCAGGATTCCATAGGAGGTTGAAAGTGGAATCATTGCGCTATATCAGTCTCGTGCGGAAATGGCTCAGTTTAAACACTCTTGGTTGCTAAGGAGGCTCTGTTGTCAAGCCGCCCTCCCATCAGCTTCCTCACACCTACCAAATCACACAACACACTGCACAGGGAAAGAACCTCCCAGTCCACAGATTGCATGCTTTTACTACTTGGTAAAAGTGTAACCTGAGCCCAGTTTTTAATCCAAAGAATCACTGACCTCTATATTTATGTCTTTATCTATGCATTCTTTATCTATTTTTTTGATCCACTAATCACTCCTGTTAAGGAAAGCACTCCCATGTCAGCAGGAGCCCTTCCTCTTTTCTAAAAATAAAAAAGACATGAAGGGAGGAGAAAAGGAAGGAAAGAAGGAGCTCGGAAAGGAGGAGGCCAGGTGAGAATTCCTGGCGGTGGCTCGAACTGGGGGCGAAAAAGAAAGATCTGCAGGTTATCTGGAACCGGGAGGGAAGCGGAGAAAGGGCCCAGATGCTTAGCCGTGGCTCTGGGGGGAGAAGAGAGAGCAGGGAGCTTTGCCAGTCCCTCTGAAACAAAGCCTGTAGCCCCTGGTATTTGTGGGCGGTCTCCCATCCCAGGACTAACCCTAGGCTGGCCCTGCTTAGCTTGAAGATCTAAGAGGGGACGTGGCGCCTTTAAGGTGGAGGAGAGGAAGGGTTAAAAGGAGCGAGCTGGATTCCTAGAGAGGAAGGGAAGTTGGGTGGGTGGGTGGGTGGGACGCAGTCCTCCAGAGCAGATAAGCATCTCCCGCCTCGGATTCCGCCGTCGCTTCTGCTTAAGTCCTCCCTCCCCCTTCCCCCCATCGAAGTGGCCTCTGAGGCCTTTCTCTCCCTCTGGGGGCTTCGGGAGGCTCCCAGTCCCCGACCTTCGGGGGGCGGCACGGGTGCTCCTCCTGGGTCCGTCTCCTCGGGAGTGGGAGTCCAGTGAGTGCGACCCCCAGGCGGTTGCGGAAGGTGAGGCGTTCCTGCCTTGGCCCTTCTTTTCTTTTCTCTCACGGCGGGGGGGGCACCCTGGGGGGGTTCCAGCCTCAGAAGCCCAAAGGACTTCGCCCACCTTGGAGACCAGGCGCTTGGGGGGCGTTTTCTGTACGTGGCAAAATATCACAGCAGCCCCTCATTGGACCCCCAACACTCCCCGGTTCTTCCCACAGATGCTGACCGGGCTGGCAGCTGAATCTTTGCCCCAGTCTGGCAACAAGACAGTAGCCTGAGGGGAGGATGGCTGTGCGGGTTCACTGGTCTTCTCCAGGGTCTGGTTTCTGTGGCTGCCTGGCCACAACCAGATGCTGAGCTTGCGCTTCTTATGCAGACATCTGTCTTTTTTGTTGTGTGCAAACGCTCTTAACATTCTGGTTTCAGGACCCCAACATGTGTCAAAACAGCAGCCTGTAACTGGACACATGCAGGTCGCCCTGGAGGTGAAAGCGAGGGGAAGGCCTGGGGGGGGCTGCCTCTGCTGATCTCTGGCATCTCTTACCTGAGGGAGGGGTCTCGTTCTGCCTTAGAGGGGGCCAACGGTGCAATGAGGCAGCTAAAGGCAGTTGTATTTGCCATTATTGTTGTTAGTTGTCATTACGAATCTTTGGAGGAGAGTGGAAAATTAAAGGGCAGGAAAAAAGGAACTACAGAGGCAAGCTAGATGGGAAACAAAACAAAAACCATCAGCAGAACCCATCTGGGGTATCATGGCAGCTGAAAAGCAGGATTTTTTTCCTGGGTAGACATTGCCAAATATTGTTTGTATTATAGGCAGTATCAAAAATAAAGGTAGTATTGGGTGTACAAGGCTTAGTGCCATGCTGTACTGGTCTTATGTCTTGCTTTTTAATGGATATGGTTCCATCTCTTTTGATAATTTAATCATATTTTAAACTTCTGAATGTAAAATAAAACATGGTGAATACAGGATATTAAATATAATATAGTGTATAGTCTGTTGTACAAATTACTGAAGATAATGGTACTACTGGAATACTGAATATATAGACATTGATGATCTGCGACTGTTCTTGATTCTTACTGTTTTAATGATTGTGGTCTCAGCTCTGTAGTTTAATTGTGTTTTAATTTGATTACTTATTTGAGCTTTTAGGAATAGCTGTACAGATTTCTACCAACCTATTCGAAGATTCATAGAAAGAGAGTATAAAAAATTAAATGATAATAGTGATGATGATAGTAATACTGATATTATGTATGTTTACAATAAGGGAAATGTATGCTCATTACTTATGCCTAGATTTCATGAGTACAAATACTGGTTATTAATTTTAAAAGTTAGATAATGAATAATTGAAGATTGCCTCAACCAAGGGAAAGTCTTCACTGAAGCAAATGTCAACGTTTTTGTCATGTAATAGGGGCTAATGAAGAAGGGGAGAGTGAAGGAAGGAATTGTGAGGGGAGAGTGCAGGTGGGAGTTTGGGTGAGGAATGGAGATGAGATGGCTCAGTGGGAGGCTGAGAGAGGGAAGGTGAGTCTGGGAAATGGATGGAGAGAGATGAGGGAAAGAGGTTGATGAAGCCTCTTCTGACCCTCATGGAAACAAAGCCTTGCTTGCCGGCACTCAGGTGAAAACGTGTCTCCAAATTTCTTATCTGTCTTGCTCATTCACCTGCCGTTTGGTTGAGTTTTCCATGTTTCTTCTTGCCAATATAGTAGAGTAATTCTTAACAAAGCAACACTTTGGCTTTGCAGAATTTTGGAGTGGAGCCTATTAACGGGTTTTTTGCCCTGGGACAGAAGAGGGTGGAGGTTCAACTTGGATCCCACTGGCTGCTTCATTGGATACCGGTTCAAAGATGAACAAATCTGACTCAGCTGGATCTGAATCAGGAAGAGGCTCCGATGACACAAGTACTGAGAGCAGTGGAAAATTACATGAAAGAATGATGCAGGAATTCCTCAGCAGAGATGAGGGCAGCTCAGACATACAGCGTCAGCGCTTCAGGCAGTTCACCTATGAGGAGGGTGAAGGGCCTCGGGAGATTTGCAGACACCTCCACGATCTCTGCCACCAGTGGCTGAAGCCAAAGGATCGGACCAAACATCAGATCCTGGACCTGGTGATCCTGGAGCAGTTCCTGAATATCCTACCCCCAGAGATGAAGAGCTGGGTCAGGGAATGTGGGGCAGAGACTTGTTCCCAGGCAGTGGCCCTGGCAGAAGGTTTCCTCCTGAGTCAGGCTGAGGACAAGAAACAGGAAGAACAGGTTAGAACATTTCATTTTGGGGTCTCTATTTGTGACTGCTGATTGTATTAAATGTATATTTTAATGGGAGAAATGTGAGGAATAGTTATGACTTATACTTGCTCTGCCACTATAGCTGCCACCCCCATAGCCACTGTCAACTCTGTTGGTCTTCTACTGAAATACAGTGCACCCAGAAGTGGCTTTGTATGTGGGGAGGGGAACATGGACCTTATTTAGAAGTAGAATCTCTATCTCAAAAACAGACTTATTTTAAATATGGTCCATGCTTCCTATGTCCCATGTTTTGAAAGGATGGTCCAAATTTCCTTTTTGTTCCTGCTGCACAATCAGATTTGTCAGTGTGATAATTACAGAGGTGGTATTTGGCCCCCAACGGTTTCAGGAGTGGAAATGTGCTTGCATCCACACCCAAAAGTCTCCTTCTCTGAGGGATTAAAGATGATTCAATCTTTTTCTTGTGATGCTTCTGCACAGAAATCTTCAACTTACCAGTCTATTTTTAAATCATTTTCTAAAGCTTCTCCAGACTGAATTTGGAATTCTTGCTGCTCTTTCAGGCTAAAAATTGCCACGTGAAACTTGAGTCTGACTTCTCTTCATTAGTGTGGCCTCCCTCAGACACCACACAGAGTCCCCAGCGATGGGAGATCAAGCAGGAGGTTGAGGGAGGTGCCTCCTTGCAAGGTAAGGATGAACCCTGTGTGTGGGATCCGTGTGCCTTTCAGTCACCAGTTGACATATAGTGACCCCATGAATTTCATAGGGTTTTCATAGTCAAGGAATACTCAGAAGTGGTTTTGCCAGTTCCTTCCTCTGGAGTATAGCCTACAGCGCCTGGTGTTTGTTGGTGGTTTCCCATCAAAGTACTAACCAGAGCTGATGCTGCTTAACTTTGAAGATCAGGTGTGATCTAGTGCCTTTAGGGTTTTCAGGAGAATCTGTTGGCTTTAAAGGTAGATAGGGGATGTTAGAAGTTTCTCAATTGCCTTCTTATTGGTATGATAAACAGAAAGAAAGTGCCACAATGAATTTTGTGGCTTTGTAGCAGCTAGAACTGCCCAAGCTTGAGTCCAACACACTAGACCAGAGCTTTCCAAACTTTTCATTTTGGTGACACACTTTTTAGACATGCATCATTTCGCGACACAGTAATTCAGTTTTACTAGCAAACTGGAGGTTAAACTAATGCTTTATAAGAGATACAAACACATACATAAATTGTAATAATGAAATGTATGGGGGCACAAACTATCTCATGAAAACCTTTCATATTTTTTTTAAAATGTGTGATTTATTTGTAACATACATATTTCCAAGACTCAGATGGGGGGCACATTCTCAGTCCAGGGAGGTGACACACCTACATCCTTCAGATGACACACTAACATGTTGCGGCACACCATTTGAAAAGCCCTGCACTAGACAATAGACCAAAATGCTTTATAGATTTTACTTGGATGCAAAGTGCTACTGTGTTCAAAGCGACGACTTCATCCTATGTTCCTTTTTAGGATTGCAATCTTAACCTCTCAGACAAGCCTATGTGAACAACTTCCCCCACTTTGGTGTCTCCCACAGGAGCTGGACTGATGCCACCAGCAAACACTCAGATGCCTCTTCCTCTTTGTGATGGAGTGGAACCTCATCAGGTAAGGGGAACGACTACTGGAGAAGAGGACTGGATTGGCCTGAGCGTCCCAAGTTCTGGTCTCACATCTCTACTAGTGCAAGGTGATAATTTTGTTTCAGTTTGTTTTGGATTTTGAAAGAAATGACATAAGTCTGCAAATTTCTTCATCCTTTTAATAGAAAGAAGTGCAACTTTTAAAAATATGAATGTGGGAGGTAACCTGAACTGACAGTTCATCCATCCCAGCCCAGAGGTTTGAGTGCTTAATTCTTAAAAGGCTGCCTTGGAATCATAGGGTCATAGAATCACTCTTCAAAGGCCAGGTTGGAATCACTGTGGGTTCTGCCTGTCTAGTCCTGAGTTGGACCTGATATGCTTATTGTGTGATTTTTTTTTTCTTGACTGCCAAGGAAAGGGGGATGGATGGATCTTCTGATCTTTTTTCCTTGGGCCCAAACAAATGTCTCTCTTTCTTTTTTTTTTTCCTAGTAAAGAGCATAAAGAGGGCTCTACTGGGCCAGACTGAAGCCCATCTAGTCCAGCATCTTCCTTGACGTTTTTGTTATCATCAATATATTTGTTTATACCTCCCTGTTTCCCTATTCAGGATGAAAAGCAGCTCACAACAGAGTTAAAAATACATAGGAAAAAACTGAAGAGGTAGAAAGAGATGAGAAAAAGAAAAATTTGAAACAACAGTTAACACACACTCTTGAAGACACAGACATGCCAACCCCAACAAAACAAACAGGGAAACTAAGCAGATTGTGTAGGTGGGATGGGCGTTATGCAATCAATCCCAAAATGCCTGTTGAAAAAGAAAAGACTTTGTTGGCTGCAACAAAAATGTAGAGAGGGTGCCAGTCCGACTTCTCTGGGAAGGGAATTTTGGCGCATGGGGCAGCCATTGAGTAGTGCTTCTCTCATGTTCCCTGCAGATGTACCTATGAGGGAGGTGGGACTCAGTAAAGGACCCCCTCAGCTGATTTCAGCCTGGGTAGAAGAATGTGGGTCTTCAAATAGTTGAGCTTTATAGGTGAAAAGGAGCACTTTGAATTAATCCCAGAAACAGACTGGCGGCTAGTGGAGCTGTTGGAACAAGGGAGTTGTGGGCTATCTGTTAGCAATCTGGCTGCAGCTCATGGGATCAGTCGAGGTTTCCAAACACTCTTCAAAGGCAGACCCACATAGAGTGTGCTACAATAATCCAACCAGGATGTAACTAAGACATGTGTCATTTAAGGCATGTTTCGCACAATGACCAACCACAAGCCCCTAGGAAGCTTACAACCTAGTCTCTTCCTCCCCAGCAGCTGATATTGAGATGCATGGTGCCTCTCCTAATGGATCCTCTCTAACAGCCAGCATGAATGTTTAACTGTTAGGGCCTTTCCACACTACATTGTTATAGTGCTGTTATTCCACTTTCAACATCCTATGGGATCCTGGGGTTTTGCAGTTTAGGGAGGGACCTGTAGAATTCTCAGCCAGACAGGTCTTGGGCCTCAGTAAACTACAAACCCCAGAATTCCACAGGATGTTGAAAGTGGAATAATAGCACTATAACAGTGTGATGCAAAAAGGCCTTTATTGTGTAAGAACTCTTGTACTTTGTTCCTTGATAATCCTTATGTGAACTGTGAGCAGGAAATGTTTTCTTTTTCCTCCAGGGCCCAATCACCTTTGAGGACGTGGCTGTCCATTTCTCCCCAGAGGAGTGGGCTCTCCTGGATCCAGATCAGAGAGCCCTGCATGCACAGATCATGGAGGAGACCCATGGGATTGTGGCCTCTCTTGGTAAGGCTCCCTGACTGATGGGAACTTCTGTTTCAAAATGCACAATCACCATAAAAACCTCTAGGTGAGAGCAGGAACCTCAGTCCTCCCAGTCACTGGCGGTGGGTGGGTGGGTGGGGGCTCCTTAAGATACAGCTCAGGAACTGCTGTCCCTCATGGTACTTTGAAATTCCTATTGAACTGGAACAGAAATAAAAATAGTAAAAAGTCTAAAATTTATGAAGTTAAAACTAAGAGGGAAAATGGAAGATTAGTCTACTCTTTTAGTTTTTGATGAATATATCTAAAGAAATGTTCATTTTCTTTTTATTTTGGATGTAATAAATTTTTAGTTATGAGAACACCTAGTTATCAAAAACCAAAAGCTCTAATTGATCTGTTTGAGCATCTTTTTTTAATTTGAATTGTATTTCCTCTATTATATAATATTTTTGGTTTTTCATAATTTATTTTAAGCGCATTGAAAGTTATTCTGTATCTTTTTTAAACGGCCAATCCTCCTGATTAGATTTCACATAAATAAAATATCATCTGTGAAACAAGCTGGGAGGCAAAAAGGACACCAAGTCAACTCAGAGACTTTGCAACCAGCGTGCATTCAGTCCCAAGCGATCCTCTGTAATTCCTTCATGTTCCCTATGGAAGCAGACTAGGTTCCACTTTTTGGCCAATTCTGTTTTCTGGCCGTGCTCTGGTCCCCAACCTGTCAGATAAGCAGGGAATGTCTGGGTTGTTTCTTTAAATTTAAATAAGAGTTAATTGATCAAGTAGATAAATTTCACTTATTCAGGAACTAAACAGAAGGGCAAGTAACTAAAACAGAATTCTCTCATAAGACATTTCAATAAAGTTTACACGGAGTTAACTAAGTCTTTGATTTAAGAATTCATGCTTGTAAGCTGTGCTGCTGCTGTATAAATGGTCTCTGAGGAGAAGACAGTTTCATTATCCATAGCTAGTCACTCCCATATGATGTTAGTTTTTCCAGCCTGAATTGTTCTTTTCATTTTACACAACTTTTTGACAGCCATTGGATTTATTTCCTCCCATTCTGCTGTTCTACTAATTCAGTATCATCCAGAATCTTTATTTTTAACTTCTCCCACATTTCAGCCAGCTTTTCCTTTGTATCAGTCATGAAGATTTTTTTCTTATTCCAAATTATTATCTTAAAGCAGAAGCCTCATTTATTATATGTCAGTCCTGCTTTTCTTAGTGCCCTTGTCAACTGCTTCAATTCTTTTTATTTTTTTCAGTATAATTTCTGCTGCTAAGTCTTGATAAACTTCCATATTTTTTCTTTATATGCCAGTGCCCTATTGGCACTTGAAGTGCTTGTAAGTTTGTCATTTCCTGGGATATCTGACAGAACTTAATACAAGTACTATATCTCAAGGGTTATCTTGCTGATATCTCGGACTGCAAGCTCCAGGATTTTGCTCCACATTGTCTATTATGAAATTGGTATCAGGCTGAATGTCTTGAAACCAAACACCACTATTGACTCATTTTCTTTACCACCTTTTCTTCCCCAAGAGCTCTGATGCTGTGCACAGCTGTAGGAGATGTCCCTTTTGTTTTGTCTGACACTTTTCCACTGTAAGACAGTAGTAAAAAGCCATACAATAACATCAAGAAAAATTGCTCTCTCAAGTTGGTTTGGACAGATGTCAGTACCTTAGCCCCCTGGCTCGGTCCTGGCCCTCATTATTGTCTGGTGAGAAAACTCCATTGACATTAAGGATGACATCTGATTGTCCCTCTATATCTCATCATTGGCATTCTCCGTCTCCCAAGCATTGGGAATCAACATTCCTTGACTCCAAGGGAAACTTCACATGTGGGTCGAAAGGACGATAAGCAGTCCGCACCAGTTCCTGACAAGCCCTCGGCCACTCCATCGACCAAGAAACACAAAAACATGAAATCAAAGGAGCTGCCTTAGTTGTCTTCTACTCCCCCCTTCCGAGAGCAGCACCACTTGCCTATTGGGGCATCTTCAGAAAGATCAGCCCCACAACAATCACCTTAGGAGTCAGCCTAGCTGGCAAGCCAGGATTCGGCCTCCCCACAGCAGCAAGAGAGAGCCTCAACCTCAGCACCTGCAGAGCGCTGTGGTACCTTAGAAGTCCAAGGTACTTCAGATGGTGAAATTGTTGACTCTCCTGTTAGTATTGTTACCTGCCCTACCCAGATAGAATCAGACCATCCATTGTCTCATCCTCCATCTGGTACCTGTCAGCCTCTTCACTTCCAGAGCACTGTGACTCTCCAGACATAAGAACCTCCTCAGGTACCATCTCAGAACCATCGCCAGGTACCATCACCACCACCAGCCTTGCGTCATTTGACATCTCGCAGCCACTCATCCCAATCAAGGCTTCATTCCCCTGACTGTAGGTCTCAGCAGCATTCTCGATGGGACCAATGGGACCATTCTTATTCTTACCAATATGAACTCTCTTGCAGTTTGGCGGATCTCTCCTATCGAGAGGGCTACTGTTATTTTCAATAGCATTGGTGCCACTGTCGAGCTTACCTAAAGGAGCTTCAGTACTGTTGGTACTACTCACCCTCTCTTTCACTTACTCTGTTGCCTCCAGTTAAATGGAAATGTACAGATTGGGATCCTTGTTCCGAGGTTCCAGTGCAGTCAATGAGAGAGCTGACTGTGACACCTACAGCTGCCTCTCAGGTGCCTCAGCTACCTTGGTACCTACAACCCAGGAGTTGCCAGAAAGATCTTGAGTTGCCACCTCAGTGTCTCCTTGGCATCATATTTACCATTGTCACTCACCCTCCATCTCACCTTCTACCTCAGCATCATCTGATGAGCACTTGCCTGACCACCCCCTGCCATCTCTGGTCTCCTCACAGGATCTGGTCTCCCTAACAGACAACGTTAGATCTTTCATGGAACAAGTCCTGATGATGGCCTGTTTGTTTAACCTTCAGATTGACCGGCACAAGGAGGATGTCCAAGATCCTGTTTTTCAACAGCCAAAGGATCAGGCTCTGGTGACTGCATCTATTCTACCTCTTTCGTACCTTCTTCGTCTTCTCAAGAAGTCATGGACATCGTCATCCTCCATACCATCTACCTCCAAGAAGTTAGAGTCACTCTACCATCTTTTGGACTTGCTGGTGAACCATCCTAAGCCAAATTCCACTGTAGTGGACACTGCCCAATCCAAGACCTCCCAGAGGCTTCACACTTCTCCAGACAACAAGGAGGGCAAAATGATGGATGCCATTGGGAGAAAATTTTATTTTAATGCTGCCCTCCTGTTTAGAGTTTCCAACTATGTGGCCTGCATGGGTGCCTACCAGCAGTTCTTATGGAGAAGGTGAAGCCCTAGATAGACCGTTTACCTGATGAAGACAAATGGGTTGTCATGGTTCTTTATGGGGAGGCTTACTGCCTGGCATCTCAGCAAATTTCCACCTCTAAGCATGTTGCTGATTGTAGCACTAAGGCACTGGCTAGAGCGGTTGCCCTTCAACACCATGTCCAGCTCTGTTCTTCTGGGTTATCCCAGCAGGCAAGGTCCATGCTTGAAGACCTGAGATTTGACAACACTGGCCTCTTTAACATGTCCACAGATTACAGACTTGAACATGCTCAAAAAATGAGATAGACGACCAAGACGTTTGGTTTTCAGCTGACTCTGACTTGAAAGTATTGCTAAAGGAGCCCTGGTGGCGCAGTGGTTAAATGCCAGTACTGCAACCACAAGGTTGTGAGTTCGATCCTGCCAGGCTCCAAGGTTGACTCAGCCTTCCATGCTTTCGCAGGTCGGTAAAATGAGTACCCAGCTTGTTGGGGGCAACTAGCTAAAATACATTGTAAACCGCTTAGATAACACTAGTTGATAGGCAGTATAGAAATAACTGCTATTGCTATTGCTATCAATACCGTCGATATTATTTATGAACGAGGTGTGTCTAGCCTGACCTGCTCTCGACAAGAGAGGACACCCCAACCATCACAACAACAGTCCTCTAGGAAGTTTGCTTCCTCTCGATATTGTACTTCGCAATATAGAAAATGCCAGCCAGAAACATCCAAGTTTGAGGAGATGCACCATGTCTCATGCATTGCCTGTTCCACTGTCTACTCTCTAGCCACTGATACCAAAATTCCTTGGTCTCTTCTTCCTTTGACACCTCCTCCTATCTTATTGGTACCAGCACAGTACCTTTGTCTTTCCATCTCGATAACTCCATCTCAGCTTGGTATGCCTGATGCTCCCCCATAGCCCTTTCGACACTGGGTAAATGAATACTGTCATGCTTGGTTCTCTATTACAACAGACTCTTTGGTACTCGACATCATCCCCAGAGGGTACACCATAGAGTTCCATCATCTGCCTCCCAACAGGTCATCTCTGATGACACGACCCTCTCCAGTACTCAACAAGGAGATAGCAATACTGCTTAAGAAGGGAGACGTTCAGCACATTCAACTGTCAGCTCTCCATCACGGTTTTTCAGCATGGTACTTCCTAATGTTGAAGAAGGACAGTGGCCTTTGTCCTATCTTAGATCTTCATGGATTCAATTATTACACCTGACCAAAGCATTTTTAAATGGTCACGCTTGTGTCCATCCTGCTGCTGCTTCAAGAAAGGGACTGGTTTGCCATCTTGGACCTAGAATCATAGAATAATAGAGTTGGAAGAGACTACAGGAGCCATCCAGTCCAACTTCCTGCTATGCAGGAACACGCATCAAAGTACTCCCAACAGATGCCCATCCAGCCTCTGCTTAAAAACCTCCAAGGAAGGAGACTCCACTACACTCCGAGGCAGCATATTCCACTGCTGAACACCTCTGACCATCAGGAAGTTCTTCCTGACGTTTGGGTGGAATCTCTTTTTAGTTTGAGTCCATTGTTCCTTGTCTTAATTTCTGGAGCCATGGAAAACAAGCCTGTTCCCTCTTCAATATGACATCCTTTTAAATATTTAAAGAAAGCTATCATGTCCCCTCTTAGCCTTCTCTTCTGCAGATGAAACAAACCCTAAGCCTCTCCTTGTGGGGCATGGCTTCCAGACCCTCCACCATTTTGGTTGCCCTCCTCTGGACACATTCTAGCTTGTCAATATTCTTCTTGAAATGAGGTGCCCAGAACTGGACACAGTATTCAAGATGGGATGTAATGAAAGCAGAATAAAGTGGTAATATTACCTCCCTTGATCTAGACACCATATTCCTATTGATGCAACCAAGAATCGCGTTGGCTTTCTTGGCTGCTACATCACACTGCTGACTCATGTTCAGCTTGTGGTCTACTAAGACTCCTAGATGCCTTTCACACATACTGTTGTCCGGTCAGGTGTCTCCCGTCCTATATTTGTGCATTTCATTTTTTCTGCCTAGGTGTAGGACCTTATATTTCTCTCTGTTGAAATCCATTTTGTTAGTCTTGGCCCAGCTCTCCAATCTGTCAAGGTCATTTTGAATTTTGATCCTGTCCTCTGGCGTATTAGCAACCTCTCCCAATTTGGTGTCATCTGAAAATTTAATCAGCATGCTCTCTATTCTTTCACCCAAGTCATTGATGAAGATGTTGAGTAGCACAGGCCCCAGGATAGAACCCTGTGGCACCCCACTAGTTACTTCCCTCCTGGGTGAAAAGCAGCCATTGGTCACCATCTTTTGGGTTGGGTCAGTCAACCAATTACAAATCCACCTGACAGTAGCCACATTTTACTATCTTTGCAAGAATGTCATGGGGAACTTTGTCAAAGGCCTTACTGAAGTCAAGAAATGCTACATGCACAGCGTTCCTTGCATCTATCAGGCTTGTAACTCTATCATGAAAAAAGATGAGATTAGTCTGGCATGACTTGTTTTTGAGAATCCCATGTTGACTTTTAGTAATCACAGCATTGCTTTCTAAGTAATTACTGTCAGGAAAAACCGGGGTGTCAGTCTAAACAGAGCTGACCCCACGCCTCCAAGCCTGGAGGAAAAAACCAACACACACTGCATCTTCAGGCTAAAGCAGAAAAGGTTTTATTGCAGATCGCATGTTCACAGAAGCAAGGAAAAACAGAAGAAGAAAAAGTGGAGAACACAGAGTGATCTCACCCTTTACATATTGTCTTTGGTAAACAGGCAGATGTCATGAGTGTCACACAGGAAGGCTCAGTACTATTCCCGTATGAACTACTGGACACTAAGTGCAGTCTAAACAAAACTACATATCAGCTAAACTGTTTCTTCCCAGCACTTACAACTTGCAGCTGGTGACCTTGTGCAGCGTAGCTAATCAGTACACAGAGAACCCTCTAGCAGTTTGGAATTGACTGCCAAGCTCATCATTCTTTAACAATTACAAACTATCTACTTAAAGATCTACTCTAGAATCTTTCCAGATATTGACGTCAGGCTGACTGGGTGATAATTATTTGGATCCTCTTTTTTTCCCTTTTTGAAGATGCGGACAACATTTACCCTCCTCCAGTCTGCTGGAACTTCTTCTGTTCTCCAAGAATTCTCAAAGATTAATGCCAGCAGTTCTGAAATTACTTCTACCAGTTCTTTTAATATCCTTTGATGTAGTTCATCTGGCCTTGGAGACTTGAATTCATTTAGAGTAGCCAGGTACTCTTGTACTACTACTCTGCCTATACTCTGCTGAGTATCTGCCACTTCCACACCTGCTCCCCACCCCCCACAACACCTGAAGGATGCCTATTTGCACATTGTGATTAAACCAACCAACAGAATGTACTAGCCTTCATAGTTGGTCAGAAGACATACCACTTTCACATCTTGTCATTCGGTCTCAACATGGCTCCGAGGTAATTTCAGTGGTGGCAGCTGAACTACATCATTGCAGTACTGTGGTGTTCCCGTATATCAATGACTGGTTCCTGGTCTCCAAGCTCAGCTTCTTATCAGTATCAATGCAGCCGTCAGGCCTCTCCATTCGCTAGGCCTCCTGATAAACTTCAAGAAATCTCACCTGGATCCTTGCCAGAACATCAGGTGCAGTGGCACCCATCTCGATTCTCAATTTCAGTGAGTGTTTCTTCCACATGAAAGGTGGACCATCATTTAGCAAACTGCGTTCAGTCTGTCGAAATGTTGATAGGACAGAACAAGAGATGTCCTGTTGGGCTTCATGGCCTTGACCAAGGCAGTCCCACCAGATGCCAAGCTTCAAAGTCACCAGACAGAGTGAGAGACGTCCAGGTCCTTTTAGACTTTATGGCCTTGACCATGGCAATCACACCGTATGCCAAGCTTTGTACAGATTGTCATAGACAATACCACCAGAATATACTATGTCAACAAGCAAGGGGACACACAATCCTGGACTCTACTCAACCTCTCCATGTGACTCTGAAATTAGTGCTTCTGCAAGCGGATTGTACCATCACCTGCCCGGGGACAAGAATTCCCTGGCAGACACTCTCAGTCACACTCTCCTCTCATGTTGTGAGTGGAGATTGCATACCACTCAACGTCTCTCAGAGCTGGACCACTCCAACCACAGACCTCTTCACCTCCAGCCTCAGCCACCAGCACGATGTATACTGCTCCAGGAAACGTTTAGAAAGGACCTGAAGTCACTAGGAGATGCTCTTTCGTTCAACTGGTCTGGTCCCGTCGTGTCACTTTTCCTCCATTCCCCTAATAACAAAGGTGCTAGTGAAGATTCATCATGACAGGGCCAAAGCAATCTTAATAACACCGTGGTGGTCATGGCAGGCCTGGTTCACTCTATTGATGGTATTATCCAGAAGTTGGTATCTGAGGCTCTGGTACAGACTGAACCTGCTTACCATTCATGTTGGGACTGTCAGTCATCCCAACATTCACTCTCTCAAGTTGACAGCGTGGAACCTGCTACCTTGAATGTGTTACTGAAGTTCTTGCTTCTCCTCATCGACTCTCCATAAGTCCTATGCATACAATGGTTCATGTTCTGTAAGTTCGCCCATGACAACTACATTGACCTCGATAACATTGGTATTGTGGACATTCTTAATTTGCTCAGTTACTTGTCATCCAAAGCACTTTCTGTTTCATCATCTGCTTTGTCATGGCATCTTCAACGTTGAGGTCAGTCTTCCTGTTTCTCCATCCCATTAGTGAAATAGGGTACAAAAACCTGCATCCTCCTGTGACCCCTCCAGTACCTGCTTGGAACTGGACTTTAGTCTCCTCTCAACTGTCTAAATGACCTTTCAAACCTATGGCTACTTGTGACCTGCAACTGCTATCCTGGAAAACAGCTTTCCTGGTAGCAATCATCTCAGCAAGGAGAGCTGGTGAGATCTGTGCTCTCAGATTGGGTCAGCCTTACGTTCGATTCCACAAAGAAAAGGTCATTCTCAGGCCTGATACTACTTTCCTGCCTAAAGTGGTCTCCTCTTTTTATCTCAACCAAGACACTGTCCTTCCCTCCTTCATTCCAAACCCATCTTTGGACTTGAGGAAAATCTTCACTGTCTTGACACCAGACGTGCTCTGGCTTTCAGTGTGCAGTGCACTGCTTTTTTCAGAGACACCAACAGACTCTTTGTTTGTTACTCTTCTGCTAAGAAAAGACAACTAATCTCATCACAAAGACCATCTAAGTGGGTAGCCTCGACCATCCATCTTGCCTATGAGCTCACTGGAAAACAACCAACACAGCAACTGAGAAGTCATTCTATTAGAGCCATGGCAGCATCCACAGCTTTCCTCGTCACCAGATCTTCAGGGCTGCAACCTGGCCACAACTCACTACATTCATCACCCATTATAGACTCAACAATAGAGCATGGACTGATCCCATCTTTGGCAGAGCAGTGTTACAATCCTCCATCTCTTAGTTGATGTATTGTTGGAGATCGCATTGGTCTCTTCTGTAGCATGACGCTCCCACCCTCTATGGTTAGTAGCTCCCTAGTTTCCCATTTGTGTGAGTCACAGAAACCATGAAGAAGAATAGGTTGCTTACCTGTAACTGTGGTTCCCCGAGTGGTCATCTGTGAACTCATACAACCCTGCCCATACTCCCTCTTCATGTCCTGCTTGACCTGTTGGTCCTCTGGCTGCTCCCCAGGCAGCCAAGGAATTAACATATTTGGCGGGAAGTTATATCCTCTAGGGATGGGGGTGGGGTTCCTGCCAAAATACCTATCTTTAGACTGTAGAAGATTCTGAACATTGCATTGCACAGGCGTAGATGGCACATTTGTGTGAGTTCATGTGACCACTTGACGAACCACAGTAAGCAGTCTTCCTTTCCTCCATGGTTATGTTGCTGTTAGGCTTTTCTCTCACATATAGGAATGATTATTTTCTGTTCTTTTCCTTCTTCCCCACAGATAATTGGAAAAAGAGCTATGTATGTGCCAAGCTTGGGAGATATTTTGGGCAGAAACAGGAGCTTACCAGGCAACAGGAAGTCCCCACAGAAGAGGAAGGTTCTATCAGAGAGAAGCCCTTCAAGAGCCACATATGCGGGAAACATTTTGCCCAAAAGATTGAGTTTGTGTTTCACAAGAGGCTTCATGCTGGGAAAAAACGCTTCAGATGTAAAGTCGCAGGGAAAAGTTTTAATTACCAGTTGCACCATCTGAACCGTCAAGCGATCAGCAAGGGAAAGAAAAGACACAAATGCCAGGAGTGTGGGAAACACTTTACTTACAGATCAATATTTGTTGTTCATCAGAGAGTGCACACGGGAGAGAAACCATACAAATGCCAGGAATGTGAAAAATGTTTTTCTCGGATTGAACACCTTGTCAGCCATCAAAGAATCCACACAGGAGAGAAACCATACAAATGCCAGGAGTGTGGAATATACTTTTCTACAAATTCATACCTTGGACGTCACAAGAAACTCCACACAGGAGAGAAACCATACAGATGCCAAGAGTGTGGGAAGGGTTTTATTCAAAGTTCACACCTTTTGATCCATCAAAGACTTCACACAGGAGAAAAACCATACAGATGCCAGGAGTGTGGGAAATGTTTTATTCAAAGTTCACATCTTTTGATTCATCAAAGACTTCATACAAGAGAGAAGCCATACAAATGCCAGGAGTGTGGGAAGTGTTTTGCTCACAGTTCCAGCCTTGTGATCCACCAGAGACTTCACACAGGAGAGAAGCTATTTGAATGCCGAGAGTGTGGGAAATGTTTTTCTCGGAAAGATCGCCTTGTCAGCCACCAGACAATCCATACAGGAAAGAAACCATACAAATGCCAGGAGTGTGGGAAAGGATTTCTTCAGCGTTCACACTTTGTGAGCCACCAAAGATTTCATACAGGAGAGAAACCATACAAATGCCTGGAGTGTGGGAAATGTTTTGCTCGGAAGGACCACCTTGTCAGTCACCACAGAGTCCACACAGGAGAGAAACCGTACAAATGTCAGGAGTGTGGGAAATGTTTTGCTAGAAATTCAAGCCTTGTGAGACACCAGAGACTCCACACAGGTGAGAAACCATACAAATGCCAGGAGTGTGGGAAGTGTTTTGCTCATTGTTCCAGTTTTGTAAAGCACAAGAGAGTCCACACAGGTGAGAAACCATACAAATGCCAGGAGTGTGGGAAATGTTTTGCTCATTGTTCCAGTTTTGTAAAGCACAAGAGAGTCCACACAGGAGAGAAACCATACAAATGCCAGGAGTGTTGGAAATGCTTTGCTTGCAATGAACACCTTGTCAAACACCAAAGACTCCACACAGGAGATAAACCATACAAATGCCAGTAGTTTGGGAAATGTTTTGCTTGCAGATCATACTTTCTAAGCTGTAAGATTTCATACACCTGAGAAACCATGATGATGATGATGATGATGATGATAATGATGATTGCAGCTACTACTATTATTTCTATCCTGACTTTTTCTCAGTTTGGGATGGAGAACAATTTACAACAAATCAGCTGCTTACAAAGTGGCATAGAAGAAACCGTAGAAATGCCAGTAGTATGAATGTTTTGCTCAGAGTTCATACCTTGTGAAGCACTAAAGGAGAGAAACTGTACAAGTGCCAGGAGTATGGGAAATTTTGGCATCATCCTAATTGACTGCAGACTCCACACAGGAGGGAAACCATGCATATTCTAGGAATGTGGAAAATTTTGTACTTGGAAGTCAGGCACTGCAAGACCAATACCAGGCAGGATTAGCAGAAGACATCTTAGATGAACTGGCTTGGGCTACCCGTCCAGCCACCCTGGCACGTCTTTCTTGAACAGTGGCTGCACATTGACGGGCTCCTATAATCCTGTCAGCAAGTGTGCCAGGCTCCCCTCCCCTCAGGATCAATCATTCACTCAGTCCAGGTCTGGTGGCTACAGTGTCTGCACCCTCCAATGCTATCCCAGCAGAGGAATCCATGCAGCTGGGAGGAGTGCGACCACATCTCTCTTCAAAGGAAAAAGAGCACTTGAGATAGACTAGACTGTGTTTGTATTATGGTGTTGCTGGTCACTTTGTGAGAAATTACCGCACAAAAGATGAGGCCCCACCCAACTAGGAAATGAGCTCTGCCAGGCTTGAATGGGCTCCTGAGCCTGGGCAAGAGGTCTGGGATCACCTTGGACCCCTAGCAAGGCCAAGCGGGATCCCCTACTCGTGGCCTCCACTGTATGGGATGACAAGGGCGAATGGGAACCATAGTAGACCCTGTGGCCTCCAATAACTTTATGGAGCTTACCTTTGCCACCCAGCATTGCATCCCAGTGCAGGAACTACAGGAACCTTGGTTGGTTGAGACTACTGGTGGTCAGCTCCTCACTTTGGGATCTGTGACTCACCAGACTTACATGTTGAATTTAGAGATTTAGGGCCATGTGGAACAGGTTCAGTTCTGATTGGCTGTACCTTAGTGTCTCTTGGTCCTGGGAATGCCGTGGCTAGATCGACACTATCCCTACATCTCCTGATCCTGATTCAAGGTGCTATTTGTGTCACAATACTGCTGTGAGCACTGTTGGCCAGAGCAGGTATATGCCACCCCAAAGTCGGACTCCTCAGAGCCTCCAGTGGATACTACTAGCCAAGTACCAGGATTTCGGAGACATCTTGGACAAGAAAGAAGAGGACCAGCTGCTGTGCCATCAGTGTATGACTGCACCAGTGACCTGGTCCCTGGACCTCTGATCCCAGCTGTCCACCTGTAGCTGCTATCAGAATTGGAATTGGCCGCCCTGAAGGACTTTCTGCAGAAGAACTTGAACCATGGCTTTATTAAACCCCTGACCTCTCCCTCAGTGGCCTTGGTACTATTCGTCTGCAAAAAAAGTGGCAAACTGAGACTGTGAAATGATTGTAGAGTCCTGAACCAGATCACCATCTGTAACTGCTGTCTCTTGCCCTTGATCCCAAAGTGCTGGGATCTTGCACAGTACCAAGGTTTTCACCAAAGTTGGATCTGTGGGCGGTCTGTAACCTCATTCAGATCTGGGCTGGGAATGAATGGAAGACCACTCTCCAGACCCATATAGAACAATTGGACCAGGCCAAGCAGGACTATAGAAAGTGTGCCAATGTGAAGTGACAGCCAGGACCCCCTTTTAAGGTAGGAGATCAGATCTGGCGCTCCATCTGCTACTTGCCCCATCTTCGCCCATGCCAGAAGTTAGTTGCCCACTTTGTTGGATCCTATCCCATCATGGCACATGTTAGACCCGTGGTTGTCTGTCTGCTGTTGCCCCATAATCTCCACATCCTTCCCATGTTCCATCACTCCCTCCTGGTTCCAGCCACAGACACTTGCCCTAATGCAGGAGAGGCATTCCCTCCTGGTGATGGAAGAGGAAGAGAAGGAGCTGGAAATAGTGCAAGCTTCAGACATACCAGTTCGTGAAACAGACATTCCCCAGAAGGTGAGGCACACAGACGAGGGACTTCCCAGTACTTACAGGAGTTGAATGAAGATGTCAGATGCTATAAATATACATGCTATAAATTTGCAGCACTAAGAGTGCTTAAACAAGAAACCTTATCAATCAGGCAGCAGCTACAGAAGGCTGTCACTGTGAATATGTCTCCACATCACTCAAGAAGTCATTGCTGACAACAGACCCTTCTGGAGGAAGCAACTTGTTCATCTCTGAACTCCTGGCTCATGTTTCTAAAGGCCCTTGGACCTTGCTTTGCTTGCTACTGTGGGACCCTGACTTCTGTTCTCCTATAGAGTAGATCAATAGAGTCAGTAGGATTTAGCTAGGTGTTGAGTGACTCTTCAAGAGGTATTTCCTTGGGTCTCTTCTACTGGGACTGACCAGAAAGATTCTGGCCAGGGGTGCCTCAGGGAGGAGAGAGAGGCCCAGGACTGCAGAGGAGGGCAATCTATGGGAGGCCCCTTTGAGGGCAAAGGATGTTGAGGAGGGGCAGAGCAATAAGACTCTGGGGGGATGATGCTCCAATTCCTCTCCTAGGCAAAGGAGGCAATTTTTTGTAATACCGGAAAAGGAAAAGCAGGGAGAGGTGTTCTGGTGATTTTCGGCCTCAGGAGCCAAAAGGGCAGGGTCGGCCTTGCAGACTAATCACCTGGGTGGCATTTTCTGTACATGTCATAGCTCTCTGTTCTGTCCTTCCCCCTTCCCAATCCACAGTTCGTCCTACAGTGTCAGGTCGGCTTTGCTGTCTGCTGCAGCCTCCCCTCAGCTCCCCAGTTCCTCTCACAGTATCAAGACAACTTTGTTCTCTTTGCTCTCTCTTAAATAGCTGCTTTGTTTCATGCTTTACTGGGCTTTACTGTGCTGTGGGGGGAAGATGGGATCAGAAGGGAAACTGTGGGCTAGAATGCTAGTGCACGCTGATTTGAAATGTTATGTTTGTGGGATTTGATTTAATTATAGAATATTGAGACATTGAGACATAGGGCAGGGCTGATCGGACTTGATTAAACTAGATTGAGGGTAGAACAATTGAAGAGAGAGGTAGATTTTTAGAAAACCGTAAAATAAACTTTGGTGGATCTCCTTTAGTAATATTTAAGTGACAGGAATATTGAGTATTAAGATTCTGAAATGTTATGGCATACAAGGTGCTTCAAATCCAGTGTTGCTTTAGTCTTGACAGTTGCCAAGGTGTACAGTTTTTTCTTTGATGTTCCTGAATAAAGCTTTTGAAAACCTCCAAACTCAGTTCATTGAACTCAAAGCTAGCCTGTATATCTCAGTCTACCAGGCCTCTTAAGCTGGTTGCTGAGAAACCCTCAACAAGCTGCTAGATGCAATCTGAAGCAGATGATTGGCATCTGGAGAATATCTTGCCTTTCTTCAGCTGGTACCTGGAGGACAAAGAAGCGAGTGCAGAAGTGGCGGTGGGTGCTCAGTCCAAAACGGAGGGACCAAAGCTCCTGAGCCAGTGGGTGGTGACAATCACGCCATATCTGGCGACAGAGAAGTCCAGGGTTCCTAGACAGGAACCAGCTAAATGAGGCAGGCAGCAGGAGCAGGCACCCAGCCCAAAATACTGGCTTTAGCAACAACCAAAGACTGGACAGCAGTGGGCACTCCATTGCACATGCCAGGGGTGCATAAGTTCCCAGGAAAGAAACAGGCACAGTGGAGGAGACCAGGTAGCTATAATAGTGGCAGCCATCCCTGTGGCAGTGCGGGCGAGGTGTGTGTGGCATCAGTCCCGTAGGGCAAGCAGCAGCACTTGACCAGTTCCTCACAGGAAGTGGCAGCTGACAGCTGCCTTCAGTGGCTAGGCAGAAGGCCTGCCTTATTTTTTCAGCCAGATCCCATGGCTGAATGGAACCCACATATCCTATGAAAGAAGCAAAGTTCCGGTGTGTAGTGGTACAACTGGAAAGTGAGGCTTGTGACTGGCTGGTGAACCTTTACGATGGAGGAGCTCCTGAGCTAACAACTTTGAGATGTTCATGAACAGCGTAAGAGGGTGGTTCAAAAATCCCTTAATACAGTGGTTCTCAACCTGTGGGTCCCCAGATGCTTGTGGACTTCAGCTCCCAGAAGCCCCAGCCACTATGGTCGGTGCTCAGGGCTTCTGGGAGCTGAAGTCCACAAACATCTGGGGACCCACAGGTTGAGAACCACTGCCTTAATAGCTTAAGAGAGTGGTTCAAATAAGCCTTTTGGCAGGAGAAAGCCGCTCAAGGTTGATGTCAGTGAGACAAGGGGCACGCATGATGACCTAATACACAGAAGAGTTTAGGAGATTGGTGTTCCATGTGCCAAACTGATTGGAGGCTATGAAAATATAATACTTTCAAGAGGGATTAAGATCAAAGATCCTGGATTGGGCGATACTGTAAGACAACCCGGGCACCCTCATGGGTTGGATGTTGTCAGTAGGAGAAGTTGAGGCACTGATGCAAACAGTGAAGTTTGCAACACAACCACAGGAAATGACTCTGAAGTCTAATGGCAGAGAAGGTAGCTGCAGGGGAGACAGTAGTGATGGAGAAAGGCTGTCACCTATAGAGCAAAAATGCTAGATGCACCTAGGGCTATGCTTGTGATGCAGCCAAGATGGGTATCAGTTGGCCACTTGTTCAGAAAAAACAAAGGAGACCGCAAGACGTGAGGCAAAATGGACAGAGGGCAAGAGTAAAGCTTCCAGGAAATCAACAACCTCAGCACTGGCTGCAAAGGAGTGGTGTGAGAACAAGCGGAGGAGATTGCCAGTGTGGTGGCGGACAGCAAGGAAGAACCACTGGGAAATGAGGACTAACTGTTCTGAGCAACAGTGGCTAGGCTGCACAGGGGCAAGTTGAATCTGTGGTGAGTAGAAGCAGCACCCCATTTGTTGTATCAGTTGAGTTAAGACTCTCTGGGGGGTGGGGCTCTTCTGGATTCAGGCTGCATCCGTTCTCTAATGAACCCCACTATTATTTTGGGAATGGTGTTGTACCAGACCAATTGATTGCTTTTGTTAATTTTCTCCAGATGGATGGGAGCCTGGTGAAACACTAAACATCCCAGGTTTACTTGGGAGTAAAGGACCACTGGGAGACTATAAAGTTTGTGCTGGCACCCATAGCCAATTACTCGATAGTCCTGGGACTGAACTGATAATGCTTCCATGACCCCCATGTACAGTGGACGAATGGGACTGTGTATCTTCCTTTGGTGGGATGTCAGGAGCCCACGTGGGTGAGCTGCCACCCCAGCTGCTTGTTCAGACCAGAAGTGTTGGGAGGTGGGCGAGCGCTCCAGCTGCATAACTCATGGAGAGAGGTACTGAAGGGGATGCTGGGGGATTCCAGGCAGATTACACAGACTTGTGTGAGGTGGGGACAGGAAAAGAGTATGATGTGTTTCTGTTTTACCAAGACAATGACTATTATGGAGGTGGGTGGGGGCAAGCTGTAGAATCCTAATCTCTGTGTTAGAATGATAGAATAATAGAGTTGGAAGAGACCACAAGGGCCAGCCAGTTTCTTAGAGAGATGGAGTTGTTTAGGGGAGCGTAATGACAAAGATTTAAAAGCATGAGTTTATCAGGCCAGCCCATTCCTCCATTGGCAGCCCTGTCATTTTTCCCAGGAAAGAAAGATGGGCAAAGGCTAAACCACTTACTGACCCTTGAGGTCAACAAGACCAACCCAGATCCAGTTGCAAACTGGTCCAGTGCTGGAGGTGGAGACAAATTTGGAGAGATGAAATGTTGGCTTTGCTCTCCCTGCCATGCTTTTAGGTAGCTGCCTTGCTGTGATGCTTTACTGGGCTTCATTGTGTCTTGAGGGGATGATGGGATTGGATGAAAAACAATATGCTGGGTGTAATGTCCGCTGTTGCAAAGATAAACTCACAAGCCACCGAGGGTCCAGAACAGATGAAATAAACTTTATTTCCTTCGAAGTCTCCAGCCAAGGATTCTACGTAAGGTCTAACAAACATAGAAGCGTCAGCCCATTAAATACCATGCAGCTGGAGTAAGGACGCAGTTAATTTAAAGAGACATTATACCACATCTTCCTTTCATACAACAAAGAAAAAATCAACATACATAACGCATTTCAAAATGATATACATATTACATCTATTTCTAGATAGAATAAAACAATATATTTCTCATACATATCAATTTCAGTACAAAATTATTTAAGAACATTACAAAACAATTGTTATGGAGCAATAGGCCACTGATATTTGGCACAATGTTAAGAACAGTCTTTACCAGCACCCTTCCTCAAGGAATATATCTTTCTGGCAAAAACACAGGTCTACCTCGAGATGTTACATATACTGGATGCTGGTCTAATGGTGAAGATGTACATGTCTCATAAGAGCGATCCTGTTTCTTCATTGGCCTCTCATTTGCTACGCCTATGTCACTCAGAGGATCATCAAAGAGCTCAACAATTTAGCTATGCTGGACTCTCTGAAGATCCTGATATACATTAATTGGAATCTTGGGACGTAATAAATTGGTAGTTACTGGAAGTTTACTTCTTAACATCCTGCCCATTAACATTTGTGCAGGTGAATATGGCATCTCCACAACTGGTATATTTCGATATTCTAACAATGCCAAATTCAGATCTACATGTGCATCTCCTGCCTTCTTTATAAGCTGTTTTATAGACTGAATTGCTCGTTTTGCCACTCCGTTAGATTGTGCATATCCTGGACTGCTAAAACATTGCTCAAACCCCCACTCTTTGGCAAACATTTGAAATTCCTGACTAGCAAAAGGTATATTATCACTCACAACTGTCCTGGGTATTCCATGGCAAGCAAACAGTGATTTAAGCCTACCAGTCACAGTTCTTGCAGTCTTATTAGGTAAACTTGGTACTTCTAGATATTTTGAAAAATAATTAGTCACCAAAAGGAAAGGACAGTGATCCTGTTCAAAAATATCTATACCCACCTTCTCCCCTGGTATTTCAGGAATCTCATGTGATTTAAGCAGCTCCTTTTGATTACTTGGAGCAAAACAAGCACAAACAGAACAATTTCCAGTAGCTGTCTCAACATCATTTGACATGCCAGGCCTGAGTTTTTCCTGAGTTAGAGATTCAATCATATGTATATTATCAACCTGACGCACTAAATCCAACAGCTCACATGCTGGTTTATCTAATAATGGAATTACTGAGTGATCTGTTACCCTCCAAAAGGAATGACCAAATTATTGTTTTATGTAACATTCAAGGACAGTAGTTACCAACGGTTGTATTCCTGCGCCACCATTATCCACAAGAACTACATCAGTCTTAGTCATGACCTTCTTGCCTGGTATCTTACAGAACACAGTGAATGGTAAAACATTTGCTTCAGCTACTGTATCTTATTTAAAATTAACTGAACAACCTCATATAATAATGTCAGCATACCATCCAATGTTTTTACTTAAAGCTGTACCATTCACCTCCTGATCCAACTCTCTTATTATTAAACTGCTTACATTAAGCTCATGGATCTGTCTATATTGTACATTTTCAGAGTTTAACAAGGTTGCATTACATTGTCTGGCATAATGATTTTTTCCCCCACACTTACTACAAATCTTTCCAAATGCTCAGCATCTTTGAGGTTTGTGAACTGTACCACAAAAATGACACTTGTTATCTTTCTTCCACTTATGTCTGTGCTGCTGTTGTATTTCTTCAGCTCCAAGAGCTTGAACTGAAATCTCTGTGTTGTCTTTATGAGCCTCTTGTAGCTCATATAACTCCTTGGTTGCAGTTGCCATAGTCCGCAGCTGAGTTCTTGTTATCTCATCAATACGACATATTTCCACAGCTTTCTCTAGAGTAAGGTCAAGTTCTTTCAAAAGCCTTTCTTTCAATCTCTCCTCCTTAATGCTAAACACAACTTTATCTCTCAGCATATCATTCATTGCACATCACATATGTGAACTCTGTTCATTCAATGTCTCTCTTTCACCATCCTGTGCAACGTACGGAGTAATTGTAGATTGTTTTTGCGTTGTCATGAAGGTCTGTTGTGGGAGAAGAATGGGAGAGCCAACTCTTTTTAGGTCTTTGTGGAAAACACCAAGCCAGCTATTGCAAAAAATATCAAAATGAAAGAGCCAGCTAGTTTTAATTAATCCATTCTGTTTGCAGCACAGTATCTGAGACTGCTTGGAAGTAAACCAGAAAATGTGATATTTACCACTTCCCAAACCTTTTCCAGACAGGTTGTTCAGCAGCAATGGTGGTGATAACCTCAAGCACTGTATTATTAGTTCAAGAGAGAGGATGAAAAAAGCTTCACAAGTTCTGAAAAAAACCCAAGAGAAAGAAGGGAAACCAAACACCCAGTGGCCATGAAGGCAGTAGCCAGCTACTCTGGAGAGAGACAATCTTGAGTTCTTTCCTGCAAAGATATTTATAAGGGTCTCTGGTAATTTTGAAGCTCTGAAGTCATTAGGACTATGTAATATGTCATACTATGGTTGTGAACAGTAAAACTGAAGAATGCTAAACAAAAAAAAGAAAAGAAATCAAAGTTACTTGACTGTGTAATGTACGTCTCCCTGTATCATTATTAGAAACTGTAGACACGCAGTTAGTTTCCCATCTAGGTCTTGGAGGAATGAGGCATGACACCTTCTATGTTGCAGCAGAAAAATCCATCTAACTGGAAATGCGGGCAGAGAACTGGAGGTTGGGGGACAGAAATAAGTAGGAGAGAAAGATGGCAAAACAGCTTGTAGAAAAGTAAATTCCTAGCACAGGAACAGTGAAATATTTTTATATGAAGAAACAAAGGACATCCATTCCCCCAGAGAGAAAGGTGCACAATAACAAAACAGGCAAGTCTTCAGCAAACGTGGAACACTTGTTTCTCACCTCTGCCTCGAAGACTCAGGGAAGTCAAAGCCTTTTCATCTTAATGGAACAGAGGTTGAAAAAAGGATAGAAATATCTCTTCCTTTCTCCCATGGTTGTATTTTTTTAGGATCATTTCAGTTCAACCCCATTCCCAATCCGTGACAATGGAAATAATTGTTTTCTGTACTTCTCCTTCTTCCCATCAGATAATTGGAGAAAGAGCAATGTAAGTGCCAAATGCGGGAAGTGATTTGGGTACAAATGGGAGCTTACCAGACGCCAGGAAGCCCACACAGAAAAGGACATTCTACCAGAGAGAAGCCCTTAAAGTGCTACATATGTGGGAAACATTTTGCCCAAAATATGGTGCTTATACTTCACAAGAAGTACCATACTAGAAAAAAATACTTTCGTTGTAAAGTCTCAGGGAAAAGTTTTAATTACAATTTGCCCCATCTCAGCCATCAAGCAGTCAGCAAGAGAATAAAAAGACACAAATTCCAGGAGTGTGGGAAACAGTTTGCTTGCAGATCAGTATTAGTGGTTCATCAGAGAGACCACACAGGAGAGCAACAATACAAATGCCTGGAGCGTGGGAAATGTTTTGCTCAGAGTTCATGCCTTTTGAATTCTGAGAGACTCCTTACAGGAGAGCAACCATATAAATGCCAAGTGTGTGGGAAAATGTTTTCTCAGAATTCATCTCTTCTGAGCCACCAAAGAGTCCACACCGGGGAGAAGCCGTACAAATGCCAGGAGTGTGGGAAAGGTTTTTCTTGGAATGCAAACTGTGCCAGGCATCTGAAGATCCACACGGTAGAGAAACTATAGATGTGCCAGAAATGTGGGAAATGTTTTGCTCACACTCAGAACCTAGTAAACCATCAGAGACTGCACACAGAAGAGAAACCTTATGCATGCCAGGAATGTGGAACATGTTTTGCGAGAAGTTCAAGCCTTGTGATCCATCAGAGAGTCCACACAGGAAAAAAAACATCTAGATGTCAGGAGTGTGGGAAATGTTTTGTTCACAGCTCACACGTAAGCCATCAAAGACTTCATACAGGAGAAATATCATACAAATGTCAGGACTGTGGGAAATGTTTTATTCAGAGTTCACACCTTCTGAAGCACCGAAGAGTACACACAGGAGAAAAACCTTACAAATGCCAGGAGTGTGCAAAATATTTTGCTCGGAATGAGCACCGTATCAGCCACCAAAGACTCCATACAGGTGAGAAACTATATAGATGCCAGGAATGTGGGAAATGTTTTATTCAGAGTTCACACCTTGTGAGCCATCAAAGCCTTCACAAAGGGGAGAAACCATACAAATGCCAAGAGTGTGGGAAGTGTTTTGCTAGAAATGCAAACTTTGTCGGACATCAGGAAATCCACACAGGAAAGAAACCATAGAAATGATAGGAGTGTGGGAAATGTTTTATTCAGAGTTTACACCTTCTGAGCCATCAGATTTCAGGAAAAAACCATATGAAATTTCTGGAGTTGCTGCTGCACTCTCTTTAAGAACTGGATAGATATGTAATAAAGAAGACAAACTATCCATTTTACCCTTGCAGAGATAGCCCTAACAACTATATCATATTTGACAACAGATTTAATTGGCAGATCAAAGGTGTAGCCATGGGATGCCCTATGGCCCTTGAGATTGCTAATTCATTCTTGGAGAATTTTGAAAAACAAGTCACCAGTCCTAATGGGGAACATAAGGATAAGTTAATATCCTGGGCAAGATTCCTAGATGAGGTTTTGTGTATCTGGAGAGGTTAAAAACCAGATCTCACACTGTTTCACAACACAATCAGTGCAGTCCATCCAAACATACAATTTGACATACAGTTCAGCCACACAGAGGTCTATTTCCTGTACCTGACAGTCTTCAAGGTAAGAAATCAACTCATGACCTCCTTATGCAGAAAATCTACTGAAACTAACACCTACCTCAGGTTTGACAGCTCATATCCAAGGGCAATGAGACATGATCTCCCTTTATGGTCAGTTCCTCAGACTAAAATGAACTGCCACAATGAGGGGGATTTTAGAAAGGGGTCTCACATATTATCTGAACAACTTAAGAGAAAGAGGTTATCCACAAGGGGTAATATCCCAGGGTTTTGTTAAGGCGGCTGGCAGATCTTGGTCTGAATTACTACAAAAACAAAACAGACCACTGTCCAGTTGTCTCCATTGCTCTCTCACATGTGATAATCACATGTGATGAAGTTTGGGTTATGGCCAGTCTGAGTGACATGGCAGCCCTGGCAACAGGTGGTCATGTAGCCCAAGTGGCTCTGGGCAAGAAAAACCCAGCCCATTGATGCATGGAAGGGGCTTCACTTTGTGAGGAGGAGCTGTGTATAAGATGTCTTGCCTTTTTGGGATTCCTGCAGAAGGATTTCCAGAGTTTTGAGGAAAGTTTTTTTGCTCAGGCAAGGGAGGTTGTTTGAATAAGTGGGGTTATCTTCTCAGGGATCTAGTGGAGGACAGAGATGAAATCAAACTATTTTGAGTTGAGTCAGAAGGGTGACCTACACTTGGGAATTTAGCCTTGAGCAGAAAAAGAAGCCAGAGGTCTGGGTGTGTAGGAAATCTCTGAATTTGAGTACTGCGTTAAGCTGCAGAAACTGCAGCTGGTTAAATACTTTTGGAAGTTCTGGTTAAATACTTTTGGAAGTTCTATTTTGCTTGAATATACTTGTAGCACCCATTTATCTGTTTGTTATTGTAATAAAGATTACATTCTATTTTTATAATTATTGTTGCAGAAAATAGAGATGAGACCCACGGAGGGGAAAATTTGCAATTTATTCAGCCAACTGAGCCTCGGTAGAATCGCTTCCAAAAACCGAGAGCCCCTCCCATAAATTCACAACAGTTTATACTTTCTTTGGTACAGTGTTATCTTGTTTGTACATGACACCAGATTATGCTACATACTACGATAGACCATTCTGTGGCTGCACATTCTTGATGTTGCAAGTGGAAATTCTACTTTTCTTTGTTTCTTCTTCCCTTTTCCTCCTCTTTCCCCCCCTTTTTATTCTAAATTCTACACAGCAGTTTAAGCATAATTACTTTGTTTGGGCCATTAAGGCATAAGCTGCAGCTTTCACATCCATAATTTTACTCATTGCAGATAGAAGCAGTTTAGCAAGTAAGGTACTATCATACATATCATTAGCCCTATCATTAATACAAAAAGAAATCCCATGAACAGCGTCTTCAGCCATGCTAAATTCGGGAGTCAGGAAGTTAACCATGCCCACATATCCACAAACTGCGAGTATGATTTCCTAATATTAGATACCACAGAGTGTATTTTTCCACATTGGTTTCTGCTACTCCAGATTCATTAACATAATGTCAGCAAGTGGTATTTAACCATACACACACGCCTCCTTCTTGGCTGAGGAGGTAATCCAGGGCTATTGTATGCTGTGTCAGTACAGAGGCCAATGAGTCCACCTCTGTCTGAAGGGCACTGATCCCTTTAGCTGTTGAATTGGCCAATTTCTCTAACTGGGCTGACAGTTGCCATATCTGCCTTATGTTAACGGCAACTCCTGTCATAGGGAACATTATGGCTCCGAATCTTTCACTCTCAGGTATGTGTTGTCAGGATCATCCCATAGCTTTCATCATAAGCTCTCTTTCCTCTTGTCCAGCCAAACTGCCTATCGCATGCCTCCATCGGTTGCTGGATTGGATGGAATGTGATGCCTGCAGTAGCCAGGCTTCCGATGGTGCAAGTGCCATTCCAGACCGGAAGCAGGGCCTTCCCTGCCCAGGATCCACATATCCAATGCATACCAGGAGGCAGTCTGTAGATCCATTATTTCTGTGCCCTATAGCAACTTCCTGAATTCAGATAGGGGGTTGACTCCTCTTAGATTCTCATACATAGTTACTATAACGACAGCGTCCCCTGTTCCGCACGTGAAAGAGGCGGAAATGTTCGGGTTAGTCTTTTTACAATCGGAGTTATATTCCAGGACAAGAATAGTTACATTACAGTTGGGGTAATCTCCCACTGATATTCTAGACAAGGGGCGTTGCGTCTTCCCCTTGCCCAGAAGTTTCATAGTACCCTTCCTGGGAGATGGTCCACCTCCTTACACACAAAGGAGCCAGGGGTACCTTTCCTGTTCTGCTCAGTATGAACTGGCCGGAGTCCCTTAAGGGCTGTGTCTTATTCATAGTAAATGCATATATAGTAGCACTGTTCCATCCAGTCAGATTCATAGTCCCCGCCGCATTACAGGCCATCCTTGCATGTGTGAACTTGGCCCATGAGAACATACCCAGCAATTACTGACATTCAGGGTGCTCAAGATCTGATTGACTAACTGGTGAAACCAATTCACTTCCCAGCCTCCCTTGCTCAACATCACTCCCATCACAAGCAACAATCCCAACTTCCACATATTATCCAGACCCGCAGCACCACTGTCTGAGCTGATACAATAGATAGTCAAGGCCTGCCACTCCCCCTATACCACCTCCAACCCACAGTATTGTTTCTCACATTCAGGATCGGGCCATATGTAGAGCAGTGCGTCCCTGGTAGCAACTGCAGTAGGGCCTAGTCCCAGTCTTTTTTCCTCTCCAGATGGGGATCTGGCCGTGCGCCGGGTGTTCAGCTTCCCAGTACGTGAACACAGCAAGGCCTAGTCCTAGCCCCTCTCTTCTTTACTGCTTTCTAGTAATCTTCATCTTCAAGGGTTGCCCTATGATTGGGGTGGCAGTCCAGTCAGTATGGGCCCTCTTTATCCTAGTATAATGCACCCAAGGCCTCAACCCTGCTACCTTCACTGCAGTGGGGGTTGTCAATATAACCTGGTATGGCCCCCTCCACCCGGGGCTGAGTGGCTCTCCTTTCCAATCCTTCACCCATACTTCATCTCCTGGTTGGAAGGGATATACCTGAATCCGTAAGAAGGGAAAACACTGCTCTAATGTGTACTCCCTCATTTTACTCAGGGCTTTCCCTAAGGTGCTAACCTCCTCCTGTAGGGCCATATTCCCCAATTCCTTTGTATCTCCCCATAACCCACTCAAAATAGTAGGGGTGTCCATACATCAACTTGAAAGGGGACAGCCCTGTGGTTCGATGTGGCGTGCACCTTATCCTGAAAAGGACTATGGGTAGGGCGTCTGGCCACGTCAACCTTGTTTCTTGGCACGATTTGGACAACTGTGTCTTTAGGATTGATTCATCCTTTCCACCTTCCCTGAACTCTGGGGTAGGTAAGTCAGTATAGCTTTCAGGTGATTCCCAGAGCAGTGGTTAAGTCTTTAATGATCTTGTGGACGAACCCCGGTCCTTTATCTGAGACTATATGATGTGGTAGTCCATGTCGGGGAATGATATCTCAAAATAGGGGCCCTATGACCTCCCACATTTTCTCGGTACGGGTGGGGTAGGCTTCCACCCATCCAGTGTAAGTACAAACAAAACCAGGAGGTAGCAATAGGCTCGGGCCCCGGGGGAAATTCAGTGAAATCTACTACCAGCGATTCAAAAGGACTACTTCCTTGGTACTGTTGTCCTTCCGCCATCTGGGCCCCCCTTTGGGATTAGTTTTGGCGCACAGCTGACACCTTGAGGAGGCCAGGGCGGCAAATCCATGTATCTCATTTAGATAGATTTCCCTTTTTCCAGCAGTTGAACTAGAGCTGTCTTTCCTAGATGCGTGGCTTCGTGGGCCTTTTGGACCACCACCATCCCAGGTGTTGGGGCAGGTAATTCTCCATTGGCAGCCTCCACTATCCATCGTTTCCCTTATCTGTCCTGAGATCTTGCCTGGCTGTTTCATTTTCCTCCTTGGAGTAGGTCGGGCTCAGCTCTCTCAGCGAAACTTGGAATAGCGGGGCTATAGAGGGTCTCTAGCCAATCCTGTCTGTAAATTTTCCATTGCCACTGCTTTAGCTGCCTGATCCGCTGTCTGATTTCCCTTGGCAACTGGGTTACTTCCCCGTTGATGTCCTTGGCAGTGGATCATAGCCACACTTTAGGGATCCAGACTACACAGAGCAGCTCTTCTATTTCTTTTCCCTATTTTATACTTTGGCCTGCTGAGTTGATCAATCCTTTCTCCTTATATAAAGCCCCGTGTGCATGTAGGGTGATGAACGCATATTATGAGTCAGTATAAATATTCACTGTGAGTCCTTCTGCAAGTTCGAGGGCTCAGATAGGGAAATAAGTTCTGCCTTCTGTGCAGACGTCCCCGTTGGCAGGGGTTTTGGATTCTATAACCTTATCCTCTGTTACCACCGCATATCCAGCCATTCTCTGCCCATCTGTACAAAGCCGCTTCCATCTGTGTAGTATGTGACATCTGGGTGCGGCCACGGAATGTCCTTGAGGTCCAGGTGACTTGAATATACTTCGTCCATGGTCTGGATGCAATTGTGCTGAGGACCCTCGGCTTCCACGGGGAGCAGGGTACCTGGATTAAGAGTGTTAGGAGTCTCAAGTCGAATGCGGGGGTTCTCACACAGCATCCCTTGGTATTTCAGCATCTGACTATTAGTGAACCAGTAGTTCCCTTTGTACTCCATCAGGGTGGTAACAGCATGGGGGATTTGACAGTCAGCGTCTGGCCCAGGGTAAGCTTGTCGGCTTCCTTGACCAGTAGTGCCGTAGCTGCAATGGCTCGAAGACATCCCAGCCACCCCCGTGCCACGGGGTCCAGCTGTTTTGAAAGATAAGCCACGGGCCACTGCCAGGAACCCAAAAGCTGGGTTAAAACCCCTACAGCCACATTGTTCCTTTCGTCCACATAAACGGTGAATGGCTTGGTCACACCCGGGTGGGCCTAACGCTGGGGCTTCCATCAAGGCTTTTCTTTATCTGCAACCATGCTGCCTTCTGTTCCTTTCCCCAGTGGAACTCTGGTGTCTCCAGCCCTTTTGTTGCCTCATACAGGGGCTTGCTTGTCATAACAAAGTTGGGGGTCCAGATTTGATAGAACCCGGACGCGCCTAAGAATTCACAAGCCATCTTTCGGTTCTGGGAGAGCACACACTGTCTCTTTCCTTTTGGGTCCTCGCGCATTCCCCCGGGGAAAACCCGGTATCCCAAATAGCGCACTTCTGTTGAACAGAGGTGAGCCTTCTTCTTGAAACTTTATATCTGGCTTCCCACAGGAGGTGGAGTAACTCATCGGTTCCCTTTTGGCAGTCCTCTTCACTGGTTGCCACCAGCAGGAGGTTGTCCACATATTACAACAAGACTCTTCACCCCGGTTCTGACAGGAACCGCTGCAGATCCTGGCTCAGTGAGGTCCCCAAAAATTGTGGGCGAATTTTTCCATCCCTGTGGCAAGTGGGTCCAAGCATACTGGGTCTTTCTTCCCGTTACTCCATCTTCCCACTGGAAAGCAAAAATAGGCTGGCTTTGTGGGGCTGGCCATATGCAGAAAAAAGCATCCTTGAGATCTAAGATTGTGAAATGTGTCACCGCCGAGGGAATCAGCCCCATTAGTACATATGGATTGGGCACCATGGGATGGATGGTCACTGGCCTGATTCACCATTCTTAAATCTTGCACAGGCTGGTAATCACTTGTCCCTGGCTTCTGGTCAGGCAGAAGAGGGGTGTTCCACGGAGACTGGCATTCCCTAAGAATCTGATATTCAATAGTCGATTATATGTTTCTGTATGCCCTCTATGGCCGCCCAAGGCAGATTGTATTGCTTTACATGTATTGGGGAGGCTCCTGATTTCAGTTCAACCACAACCAGGGCTATGTATCAAGCTAATCCTGGTGGATTGTCCTCCGCCCCTACCCCAGGAGGCCTAGGGAGTGTCATCCTCAGCCCGACTCATAAGAGTCTGATGAGTCCTCCATTCTTCTTCTATGGGGTATAAGATCAGCAAGCTCCGTGGTCCTCGAAACTCCACCTCCATTGATCCATCGTCCTCAAAGGTAATCTGTGCCCGCAGTTTTGACAGTAAGTCTCTTCCCATCAGGAGCACTGGACAATCAGGTAAGTAGAGGAATTGATGTATGACTTGATGCCACCCCCCGGTCAACAAGGCGTTTTTTCCCGCAATGGCCTTTTTTCAGTCCTCCCTGTGGCACCAACTATCTTCACACAGGTGGTTGTCTTGAGGCCAGGGGGGTGGTTTCAACAGATTGAGTGGCCCCAGTATTGATCATCATCGGAATTTTCTGGCCCCCCACCTTTGCTGTGACCATGGGCTCCCCAGGGCCAGCAATTAGGGGGCCTGGTCTGTCCTAATCTCACTGTTCCATCTCTGCCATCCCTATGGTTTCATAGGGTTCTTCTCCTCTCTGTCTCTCTTAACGTCCATCAGTCACCCATCCTCTTCCTCCTCTGCCGCCTCTTCCCGTCCCCTTTGGGGGCTGGTCGGCCCTTGCAGGTCGATTGGGGAATTCATTCTTCTAAGGACCTTCCTGTTTGCAAATGGCACACTGGTTTCGCCCCCAAATTGAGATCGGGATCTCCCGACCCTCTCCATCCTCCTTCCTCTGCTCCTTTTGGGTTATTATCCCTTGGGCGGCAAGGGCCACCACTAATATTTCTGCCTTCTTATGTACGCGTTCTCCCTTTCCCACTTCTCTTCTAATTCTTGATTTATGTAGACCTTCTGAGCAATCGATAACAACTGACTCAAATTCATTCCCTCAAAGCCTTCCTGTTTCTGCAGTTTCTTTTCATATCCGGGAAATTTTGAGGCACAAAGTCCAAAACTACCGCCCGCAAATTCTCTGGGGCATCTGGATTTATTGGAGTATATTGCCGATATGCATTCAACAATCGTTCCAAAAATTGTCCCGAAGGTTCCCTCGGTTCTTTGCACAATCTCCTTTATTTTAGACATATTCACATCCCTCTTCATATCTTCCTTCATTCCTTCTAGCAGTACAGCCTGATACTCAGTAAGACGGGGAAAAATCCCAGTGCGGCTCTGTCAGGGGTACCCTTTCCCTAATCCATATCTCTTCATTTGGGGTACTGGGGGTACCCGGGGCCCGGACCACTTTTCTGCCTCTTATGGTGAACAAAATCATGAGTAATTGCTGGCAATCTTGCTATGTATGCACATGCATAGCCATAATAGATGTACATAGTTCTATCATTTCTTGGGGCTTTTCTGTATATGACCCATAATGAGTCGTCCAATTCAGGAGATCGGACGTGGTGAAAGGCGTGCACTGATAACTTTACATCCGGTGATAGCCCCCCTCTTCCTGGGGATCAGCTGGCTAACCTGCCTAAGGGGAGCCACTACCTCTTCTTCATCCCTTTCCTCTTCTCCTTGGACTTCACAGGAGGGCTTCTCCTGTATTCTTTTGATCTCCTTAGCCTTTACCTTTGCCCCACTTCTAAAATTGTAAACATCAGTTGGACTGGGGAGCGTGGGGTGATGGCGGCGGTGATGCCAGGGCCATTGGTTCCGAGTTGAAGGAAGGGTTGGCCGGGTTTCTGGTGCTGCCACTTCTGCCTGCACCGCCAGAGCCAGACCGGGGGGCACTGTGACATATGGGGGTGGTGCGCTGGGTTTCTCTGGGGGGCTATCAAAAATACAGGGCCCCTGCCGAACTTCTTCCAGGTTTTATCCTTCAGAAGCACGATAACTTGCTGCACTGTTCCTTACATTTTGCAAGCCGGGGGAGATTTGTTACTCAGTGTCCCATGAATCTATATAGGGGTACTGGTTTGGGTGTCCAGGGTCACCCACCACCACTGCATACACAGCCCTGATCTTTTCTGGGTCCAAACTTCCTTCTGACGGCCACCCCACCTTGAATGACGGCTATTCTACCTCACACAAGTTTCACAACCTGCCTGGCGTCAATTTTGGGCATCCGTATTCTCCGCTAAACCCTTTCTTCAATTTTTTTAGCATACATTGGAGTGGCGATTGTCGGCTGTTACCCCCACCCATTTTCCTCCCCATTTATAACAACACACAGTGGGTCAAAAGGGGAAATTTGGGCTGTGGGTAAGGGGTCCCAGCAGTCCGACACAGCAGGGTTTTAGACAGTCACTCACGCGCACCGACCCAGACAACCGGACTCTCAATGGATGTGCTTGAGAACTGCGATGCCACTCACATGCTCTTTCACCCAAACAACACGGCCACCCTCCTTTTCCCTTCCTTCTAAAGGGGTCCTGCGGTTTCAGTAGCCCCCTTCTGGGGCTACTGTACTAGGGCAGGTCCTAAATGGGTGATCAAGCCCCTCTTCTCCCCTTTTTACACAATTTTTGGGGAGGCACTTACCTAAGGCCATGTCTATGGCAAATTTCCAAACTGCCCTGGGTTCCCAAGCTGGCAGACCGATCCCTGGGTCTGACGCCCTCAGGAGGAGGACCACCCAACAAAACGTTGGGGATGCCCAAGGTCCCTGTTGGTGGGGCATGGATACTGTGGAAGCGGTGGCCACTTAAGTGGGCAAAAGGCCCCTCAGATCCCGGACAAGCCCCCAGAAAATGTTGCAGAAAATAAGATCGAGAGCCACAGAGTGGAAATTCACAGTTTATTCAGCCAGCTGAGCCTCAGTGGAATCGCTTCCAAAAACTGAGAGCCCCCCCCATAAATTCACAACAATTTATACTTTCTTTGGTACAGTGTTATCTTGTTCATACATGGCACCAGATTACGCTACATACTACAATAGACCATTCTGTGGCTGCGCATTCTTGATGTTGCAATTGGAAATTCTACTTTACTTTGTTTCTCTTTCCCTTTTCCTCCTCATTATGGCTTAGCAAAGTAATTTTCATCAGTTTTAATTTTATAGAAACACTAGTAGATGTAAAATTTAATTGGTAGAGTATTAAATAAAATAAATATAATCAAAAGGAATAAACAAAGCAGGGATGATAGCATTGGATATATACAAGGCCTTTGACTGTGTGGAATGGCCAGCATTAAAAATAACTTCAAATAAACTTTCAAATAAAGGATTGGTATAAAGAAGTATGAACATTGTGATTAATGATAAGTTAACATGTCGAATCAAGGTTAAAAGGTTAAAAAAGGGATAATGAAAAGGAATGACTTTGAAGCAATATGGAAAATATTTGTGGAAAAGGCTTTAGCAAAGAGAGAAGTGTCATACCTCCACAAGAAGAATTACAATTTTGGAGAGCAGAGTAAGCTAAATATAATTGGCTCTGGGAATGGGTTCACATTTAGGGTTAGAGTTTATGGTTAATAAAAGGATCATATATAGTATTAGCAATAGGTTAAAAATAGTTGAAAAGAATAGATTTAAGAGTGAAATTATTATAGCAATATTAAGTACAAGGAGAATGAGATTTAGATACATGAAATAAAAATATATAATCAATATGATATATAATATGTTGAATAAGTATATGTTGATAAAGGATCTGGAGAGAAATAGTAATGTGAGCTATTTGTGTTGTAATTTTTCTCTTTTTCACATTTATGTTACTCATGTGGTGTTTTTGTTTTATTCTGTTATGTATTGTTCTTTTTTCTTTATAATAATAAAAATTAAATATAAAAAAACACAACGCTGGTGTATATACTCAGCATTGCCCAGGATTTTATTTGCTCATAGAAAGATTTGCAGTCCTATGTCTCTAATTCCCCAAAATGTCTTGTCCAATACTTGTAACTTTTCCCCATATTTCCTAATCCAGTCTTTATGCAGAGTTGTTAACATACAGAGGTTGAGCTCCTGAGGGAAATATACTGGCCTCCTCCTTGCTGCTAGGCCTCATCTCCATAGCAACCAGCCAAGCCCAAGAGCTCTCTGTCTAAGAATTCTTAAACTGCAAACCCCAAGATTCCATAGAGTCTTCAGAGACAGCCAATCATATGAGGTCTTCTCCCCTGACACAGCCAATCATGTGACGTCTTCTCTTCTTGACACAGACGAGCAGACTAACTTTTATATCTCAGATGCTACCACAGATTATTAAATCTTTCTGAATAAGACCAGAGAGGCTTTACTCACTATGGTGGTGGATTAAAAGGGGAAAGTAGGAGTTGTATAAGGAGAGTGTCAGGGTGCCATAGCAGGCTTGGAAGGGAGCTGCCATCTCCAGTCTGAGAGAAGGAAAAGCAGACCTGGCACCCCCCATATCGCATAACAAAAAACATACAGGCATTCATCAATAAAAAACATTGTTTTTTTATTAGAGAACATTCCAGGGTGTAAGGAAAAGCCACAAATTGCCTTTAAAAAGACTCCAAACACATGAGAGATTGTGGTTGGTTCAGTTTCCAAGGACTCAAAACACCAAAAACCACCATAATAGATGCAGGTAATCCCACAGGGCAAGAGTTTGTAAATCCTAATGACCAAAAGAGATACAATTTAAACCACTTTAGCACTTGTTTTAGTAGTTATGTTACATATGCTAGCCAATGCAAGTGTAAAAAAAAATATATGTGGGGAGAATATCAAGGCACCTAAAAAAAAAAAGGAATACCTGAACATCTCTATAATTTAAGGAATACAATATTGGGGGTTCCCTTGGTCAGTCATTTGTAGAATTACAACATTCTACATCTTAAGTTTTGGGCACTGCAAAAATATAGCAGGGAATAATGAGAGAATTCTTATGAAAAAAGAAGTGGAATGGATTCTGAAATTAAAATCTTTGATTCCAGGAGGTCATAATGAGGAGCTAGGCATCCGTAAGCCATTCCACTATGCACAATGGGGGGGGGGGGGAACTCGCCAGGCAAAGTTGCAGCTAGATTACATCAGATACCCTTGTAACTGGTCATACCTGTTTCTCTAGATCAGATGTGTCAAATGCAACACCTGTGGGCTGAATCTGGCCCGCCAGGCCACTTCCTGTAGTCCTCACACCTCTCCCACAGCTCCCTGCCTTGCAAGCCCGGGGCAGAAAGAGGCACAGAGAGGGTCTCGGGAGCAGAAAGTGGCACGCTTTGGATATCCTGACCAATTCTGTGTCACTTTACAGGGGTATAGGGACCATATACGATCAAATAGCGGCAAAATGTCCAAGAAAAGAAAAATTGATGCAAACAGAAAGAAATTTAAAAACCAGTAATAATTAAATGCGGAGGCAATTATTTAATATGATAAAAGAGTAGATACCTTTATATAGTCTTACAGATACACCCGACCCTTTGAGGGCAACCATAATGCTGATAGGCCCAAGATGAAATTGAGTTTGACACCGCTGCTCTAGGTTATCCTTGCTTCTGACCATCTGAGGAATTGTATAAATAACAAAAAGTTTGTCTTCTTTGTTGTGTATCCGTCTAGTTCTTAAAGAGAGTGCAGCAGCAACTCCGGAAATTTCTGTTGGATTTACGGTATGTATATGATTTGTTATATCAGTGTATTCTGATACGTGAACTTGGAAGATTTGGTATATGTGTATTGTTCCTTGATACAAAATTTATATAATGTTTATATTTGCTTTTAATATAGTCCCTGAAGAAGGCCAATTAATTTATAAGCAGGCTGAAACATGCTGGGCTTTCTAAAGAATAAACCTGAACCATCTATAAGCACGTGGAGCCTGTTCTCCATTTCTTCTGCTGATTCCTTGTTACAAAACCTAGCAGAAGAATAGCTGGGGAACATTTGAAGAGCTGGAATTGGGAAGTATTGAAGAAGAAGGAAAACATGAGTGCTGGTTTGGAAGAGAAAGAGGTGGAGAAATCATTTGTTTGCTTAATGCATAGGTAGCCACAGGCCTTATAAAATGTCAGACCCTGTGATTCTGAAAGAAGGGTGTCACCTACCTACCCATTTTTTGGCTGCCTGTCTTTCTGACTTCTCTATTCTTCCTTCTGATTTTTTTTATATACTATTGTAGAAGGTATAGGTGTTGTATACTATTATTTGAATTTGTTAAAGACTAAGTGCTAATTTGATGTAATTTTTTCCCCAAAATCAACATTTGATACATGTTTTCCAAACACAAAAATGAATGAAAAAGCAAAGGAAAGACCTCTAACAAAGGAGGAGGCCAGGTGGGCATTGGTGGCGGTGGATTGAATTGGGAGGGTGGGGAGATCTGGAAGAAATCTGGTACCAAAAAGGAGGAGCCCAGTCCTCCAGAGCAGACAGATCTCTTCCCTCTCATGCCTCGTTCCCAGGACCTAGGTTCAGACACAGCGAAATAGAAGGATGAAGGGAGCTTGCCACTTGGTGAAACAGACGCTCCCTGGCAGCTACAGTACACAGATGCAGACTCTCCAATATTTACAACAGTTGAACGCAGACAACGTCAAAGGGAAAATTAGAGGTGCTCAGAGCACTGAAGTAGGAAACAATTCTCAATCAGGCAACAGTTGAGGGAGGCTGGTAGACCGTAAATATACCTCTGTATCTCTTGAGAAGTCATTGCTGACAACTAACCTGTGTGGTGGAAGTGACGGTGGATGTCAGGAACAGAATCCACTCACAAATAATATGGTGCAAAAGCTATATTTTATTGGCAGTGAGATGCATGCAATGAGTTGAAAAGCAAGAGAGATGTGAAAGTGCTTAAGCATCCCCAGGCTGTACCTCCCCTGCTTGATTCACTTGGGAACAAGCTGTTATCTCTAGAAACTGCATTCTTGTGTTCAGTACCAGGTACTGTTTACTTAACAGCTTTCAAGCTGCTGCTACTACATCTCCCATCAGTATTATGGCAGGGCAGAGTAACTACCTGACAACAGACCTTGCTTTGTTGACTGACCATGCTACTGGACACCCCTTGACTTGAGGCCCTGGATTCATTGCTGACTCATTCAGAAGCTGAGAATGTAATTGTCTAACTGATAAGCTCCAGTGAATGTGTGTAGCTGCCGCTGTCACTTTGCCTAATAGACTCCAATTAAGTACTCCGACCCCTAGCTGGCCTCATAAACAGGAGCTACACCCTTAATTTCCCCAAGTTCTCTTTTGCCTTTCCTGTCCTTTTTCTTTCTTCTCCCCATCCTCCTCCTGCAATTGTAACCTTGGCTGTATTTCTTTCCTTCTGGGATCTGGTGAGCCTCAGCCCCCAACCTTCTGCATCCACATAACAGGGGAACTTGTCTTCTGATCTCCTCTAGAGTAATCCATGGACTCAATGGGATTTAGCTATTAGAGTTATTTCCTTGGGGCTCCTCAACCTGAGACTTAGCAGGAAGATGCAGACCAGAGAGGCCTCATGGTGGAGGGAGAGGCCCAGGGCTGCAAGGGAGGGCAGACTGTGAGAAGCTCCTTGGAGAGGAGAGGATCTTGAGAGGGGAAGGGCATTAAGGCTCCAGAGAGAGCGATGCTCCAATCTCTCCCCCAGGCAAAGACAGTAATCCCCATGCAGCTGGTCTGGAGTGTCCTGAAAGGTTCAATTCATGCATTGGGTCTCCTTCCATTTTTCTTTAATGCCAGGGAGGGAAAAACAGAGAGAGGTGCTCTGGAGATTTTCAGCCTCACAGGCATGGTCAGTTTCGAGAACTAGGCACTGGGGTGGCATTTTCTGTACTTAACACCTCATTTCCGACTCCTCATTTCCGACTCCTCATTTCTTTCTACGATGTCAGGTCGCCTTTGCTCTTCCTGCCGTGCTGTTAGGTAGCTGCCTTGCTTTGATGGTTTCCTGTGCTGGGAAGGAATGATGGGACTGGCAGGAAAACAGTGGGCTGGGAATGGGGAACTGTAACGAACTGTGAAAAGACTACAGGTGTAGGCAGACAGACTGCTGCAAGGTGTTGGCAAGAAGAACGAAAAAATAGGATGGAGACAGAATAGTTTGGAAAGGAATTGTTATGATTAGCTATCAAATAGAATGCTAGTGCATGCTAATTTAAAATATTACAGCTTATAAGGTGGTGCAAACAGTGCTTTTTTAATCTTGGCAGTTCCCAAGATGTGCAGTTGTTTCTTTGATGTTTCTGAATAAAGGTTTTGAACACCTCTCTCTAAGCTCAGTTTCTTGAACTCAAAGCTATCCTGTGTATCACACACAGATAGTTCTGGAGACACAATTGAATCTTTATTCCAAAACTGGTGACAAGGCAGGAGTCTCTAGGGTCCCTGGGATGGAGGGGCGGATGTGAGATTTCGCTGGCCTTCTCTAGGAGGCCACTGTTACCATCTCTGCTTACCTGCCATCAGGTGGTTCCATGAGGGACATTTCAGATGATTGCAGCCACAACACTGACATCTAAATAATAACATTTTCACCTGTTGTCTTTTTTTTCCTGCCAGACTTGTATCTGAAGAGGATTAAGACAGTATTTGTAGAAGTAAGTAGTACAGTTATGAATGTTTGGAGCAGAGGGCAAAACAGAAGGGGAGGAAAAGAGAAAGATAATATAGATGAGGAACAACCAGCAGAACCCATCTGGTCAATGGTTGGTGCTGTGGGACACCACATATTGAGGCCTCCAAAAAGCAGAATAATTGACGGGCTCGATCTTAGTGGAAGCTTAGTGGAAGTGGAAATGTCAAGGTCATTTTGTGTAAAAGAATTTTACGGATAACATGGTGTCAGCAGAAGGGATCATGGAGAGTCAATTTGAGTGAGGGCTGTGGGTGAAGATGGAGAAGGAATGGCTCACCAAAAGGCCAGGAAAGGGAAGATGGAGCTGGTTAGGCAGCGACTTAGTTGAGAGGAGATTGCAGCATAATATGGAACTCGAAAATATAGAATTACCTTGCTTCGTGGTCTCATGTAAAAAAGCCTCCTCAGGTCTTTCATCTAATTTCGCTCATTTGCCTACCTTTCTTTTAGGGAAGAGATTTGGTTGTTTGCCAAATATCTTCCATATTTCTTTTTGCCTATATTAGTGCAATAATTCCAAACCCAGCAACATCTCGGCTTTGCAGAGTTTTGGCACAAAGTCTGTTCAGGGGTGTCATGTACAGGACTAATTCTGGGTATGAGTCCAGCTGGGTCGTTACTGGTAGTTGTCCTCTGCTGTTCCCCAGTAACTAATTTAATCCTTTGCTTTTAGTTGAGACCCGGGAGTCTCATCTTCTGGTGCTATCTTTTGTTTCATTTTGGCCCTCATCATAGGGTTTTCATGGTAAAAGACTCTCAAAAAAGGTTTACTGGTGCCTCTTCCTGTCCACTACTACTAAGTGTGAACTTAGTGCCCCAGCTGTTGTCTCTTGAGAGATCCTCTGCCAGTGTCACCCCCCTTACTCCAGCTGATGCTCAGTAGGTGTATAATAAAGATAAATAAAATAGGTAATGAATAAATACATAGAGAAATAAATATAGAAGCCAATGATTTTGGGGATTGAAAACTGAGCTCACTTTATTCTTTTACCAACTGGTGAAAAGATGCAGTCTGTGGATGGGGATTCTTCTTTGCACTACAAGAGCAGAGCCTTTCCTTTCCTTGCATACAACACAAAGGACTCTCCCTTCTCAGCAGCTGCTCCCAGGAGGCTGGGGAACTCCTTCCCACCAGAGACTGGGCTGGCTCCCCCTTTAAAGGCTCTTCTTCTGGGGGTGTCCCTGAGCCTTCAAGTCACCTATCTGCTTATAGGGCCCCATGGATTTCAGAGGGTTTTATTTGGCAAAGAATACCGTTTGTTGTTGTTGTTGTGTGCCTTCAAATCCCTTTCACTTGAACGTATGGATAGAAAAGGCTCTTCTCTTTCTGTTATTACATATATTCTAATAAGGTAACTTCCACATGAAACTTTTGAAGGTGTTTTGACTGTAACACTTAAATCAAACGTACTAACTAACGTGACACATTGCAGAGGAAAACAACTTCCCAGTCCACACATTGTGTATTTTGAGCTGTTGGTAAAAGAGTCAGGTGAGCCCAGTTTTCTTTATTTATTCTTCATCTGTTTGATTTATCACCAATTTAAAATCTTTCTGTCCTGTTCCACATCATAAGATCTCAGGACATGATAGCTATGTTTAAATATTTGAAGGGATGCCATGTAGAGGAAGGAGAGGGCTTGTTTTCTGCTGCTCCGGAGACCAGGACAAGGAGCAATGGATTCAAGCTGCAGGAAAGGGGATTCCACCTGAACCTCAGGAAGAATTTCCTGACGGTCAGGGCTGTCCGGCAGTGGAATATGCTGCCTCGGAGTGTAGTGGAGTCTTCTTCCTTGGAGATTTTTAAGCAGAAGCTGGATGGCCATCTGTCGCCAGTGCTTTGAGGGTGTTTCTGCATGGCAGGGGGTTGGACTGGATGGCCCCTGGGGTCTCTTCCAACTCTACATTTCTATGATTCTAGGACTTTGTTCAAGTGAAATCAAGAGAAACAGGACAAAACCACTGAGAATGATAAAAATCATTCAGATCCAGTAAAACAGGTCAAACCCTTTACAAGGTGAAAGGGTGCGATGGACCTTGCCGGGAGTCTGGCTCAGCTTCAGTCACATGATGGGAAGTGGAATTCCCTTTTCATAAAATAACCCCTCCATGACAGCGGGAGGAAATCGGTGCCACATTAAAAGGGGCCCCTTGGAAACAACAACCTCCCCTCTGTTTTTTTTTTTTTTTAAAGATGAACGGCTGAGGGAAGGAAGGAAGGAGCCTGAAAAGAAGGCGGCCGGGTGAGAATTCCTGGCGGGAGATCGAATTGGGGGACGAAAAGGAAAAATCGGGAGGGACTCCAGAGCCGGGAGGGGAGCAGCGAAACGACCAGGACTTTCAGCGGAGAGTGTGTATGTGTCTCTCTCTGTTTGTCGGCTTATGAGGACCCCATGAATGTCTTAGGCAAGGCATCCTCAGGCCTGCAGCCCCTGGTATTTGTTGGCGGTCTCCGGTGGAAGTGCTCCCCCCGGGCAGATCATAGGGGAGGCGGTGCCTTTAAGGTTCAGGAAAGGAAGGGTTAAAAGGAACGAGCTGGAGTCCTAGAGAGGAAGGGAAGGAGGGGCTGGAGGAGCCCGGTCCTCCAGAGCAGACAAGCCTCGCCCACCTCGGGCTCCACCGTCGCTTCCGCTTAAGTCTCTCCTCCTCCATCGCGGGGTCTCGGGGGCGGCCTTTCTCCCCCTCGGGGGGCTGCGGTGAGTCCCAGTCCCCCACCTTCGGCCTCTTTCTCGGGGCGGAGGCGGGGAGGCCCAGAGGGTCCTCCTCCAGCGGGTCTGTCTCCTCGGGAGGAGGTCGAGGGAAACACGGGGCGGAGGAGGCGTTCTTCCCTGGGTCCGGCCTCCCCCTCCGGGCGCCCAGGCCTCTTCGGGTCTCCTTCGGCCGGGAGGGGGGCGGAGGGGGAGGCCCGGGCCCGCGGGGGGGATGGAGGGGGGCTTCAGGGACTCAGGGGGGCCTCCGAGGGGGCGGGGGGCTCCTGGGGGAGACAAGATGGAGGTAAAGGGTATTTATTGCAAGCAAGAATTATAGGGCAGGATTTGTGCTCTGTTCTGGCCAGGCAGCTCTTGGCCGTGGGGGCTGCAAGGAGAATCTCCATCTGCTAAAGCAGTATATGGGATAAAAGGAGTGAAAAGTGTTGTGTCATAGAATCATACAAATGTAGAGTTGGAAGAGACCCCGGGGGCCATCCAGTCCAACCCCCTGCCATGCAGGAACACCCTCAAAGCACTCCCGACAGATGGCCATCCAGCCTCTGCTTAAAAACCTCCAAGGAAGGAGACTCCACCACACTCCCAGGCAGCCGATTCCACTGCCGGACAGCCCTGACCGTCAGGAAATTCTTCCTGAGGTTCAGGTGGAATCCCCTTTCCTGCAGCTTGAATCCATTGCTCCTTGTCCTGGTCTCTGGAGCAGCAGAAAACAAGCCCTCTCCTTCCTCTGGATGGCATCCCTTCAAATATTTAAACATGGCTATCTTGTCCCCTCTTAACCTTCTCTTCTGCAGACTAAATATACCCAGCTCTCTAAGTCTATCCTCATAGGGCATGGCTTCCAGGCCCCTCACCATTTTGGTCGTCCTCCTCTGGACTTGTCATTTCGCATCTGAGTATAAAATACAATACACAGTAATATAACAAGCATGACATGTTAAGGATAGTGTAACAGTGTTTATATTCCACATAGTATGGAACACAAAGGTACTACTGAATGTACATGGGTTGGTAGCATGCTGTACTGGTCTTATTTGCAGTGAATAGTTGAAGATTGCCTGAACCAAGTGAAGGTCTTAATTGAAGCAAATGTCAAGGCAGTGTCGTGTAATAGGGGAGAGTGATGGAAAGAATCACGGGGGGGGACAGTGAGGTTGGGGGTTGGGGGAGGAATGATGACATGGCCCAGAAGGCTGAGAGAGGAAAGTTGGGGCTGGGAAATGGATAGAGAAAGAGATGAGGGAAAGAGGTTGATTCAGCCTCTTCTGACCTGCTTCGAAACAAGGCTTTGCTTGCTGGCACTCAGATGAAAAAAATGTCCACAAATCTTTTGTCTTTCTTGCTCATTCATGTGCCTTTCGGTTGAGTTTTCTGTGTTTCTTCTTGTCTATATAAAAGAGTAATTCTTAATACGGCAACATTTTGCCTTTGCAGAATTTTGGAGCTGAGCCTGTTCAGGAGTTCTTTGCCCTGAGACAGAAGAGGATGGAGGATTAACTTGGATCCCACTGGCTGCTTCATTGGATACAGGTTCAAAGATGAACAAACCTGACGCTGCTGGACCTGAAGGAGGAAGATGCTCCAATGGCATGAGTGCTGAGAGCAATAGAAATTTATGTGAAAGAATGGTGCAGAAATTGCTTAGCAGAGATGAGGGCAGCTCAGATGTACAGCGTCCATGCTTAAGGCAGTTCACCTACCAAGAGAGCGAGGGACCCTGAGAGTTTTGCAGACAGCTCCACAATCTCTGCCACCAGTGACTGAAGCCAAAAGAACAGACCAAGCATCAGATCCTGGACCTGGTGATCCTGGAGCAGTTCCTGAACATCCTGCCCCCAGAGATGGAGAGCTGGATCAGGGAATGTAGGGCAGAGAGCTGTTCCCATGCAGTGGCCCTGGCAGAAGGTTTCCTCTTGAGTCAGGCTGAGGACAAGAAACAAGAAGAACAGGTTAGAGCATTTCCTCTTGGGGTTTCTAAAGCTGAGATTGATGGGTTGCTTTCATTGATGGGTTGCTTTCCCCCAAGATGGGACACAATGTGAGGAATAATCAGGACCTATGACCTCCCCCTCTTCTGACCTGCTCTGCCCCATAGCTACCATCTCCTTAGTGACTGCGAAATCTGTTGGTCTTTTACTGAAATATGGTGCCCCCAAAAGTGGCCTTGAAAGCAAGGTGTGTGGAGGGAACATAGAGCTTATTTAGAAGTAGAATCTCCATTTCAAAAGCAGAGTTATTTGAAATATTTGAAATATTTCCATGCTCACTGTGTGCCATGTTTCCAAATGACAGTCCGGATTTCCTTGCTGCTCCGCCCCGCAAACGGATTTGTTAGAGTGATAACTACAGTTGTGGTGTTTGTCCCCCAGTGGTTTCAGGAGTGGCATGTGGTTGAATTCACACCGAAATGTCTCCCACTCTGAGAGGTTAAAGATAGTGGAGGTATTAATATATTTCTAATGCTGCTTGTGCACAGAAATCTTAAACTTCACAAGTCTTCTTTTAGAATCATTTTCTAATGCTTTTCAACAGTGAATTTAGAATTCTTACTGCTCTTTTAGGCTAAAAATCGCTGTGTGGAAGTGCAGTCTGATTTCTCTTCGTCAGTAGAGTCACCCTCAAACACCACCCAGAGTCCCCAGCGATGGGAGATCAGGCAGGAGTTTGAGGGAGGTGCCTCCTTGCATGGTAAAGAGGTAACCTCTGTGTGTGGTATGCATGTGCATGTGTATTCTTTTATAGGCTTGCTTTTATATGGTAGCTTATTAGATATTTTAAGGTTTTGTATTACATGATTTTCAGTTTAGGTACCTTATTTTAAATCATGCTGCGAGCCATCTTGGGCTCCATTCGGAAGAAATACAGGATATTAAATAAATGAATAAAACTCAGCACGCAGAAATTTATCCTGTGCATCCCTGATCTAGGATCTCAACTCCTGTTTGTTTATGTTTATGTGGATCTTTTTATATCTGAAGACTAGACAAGGCCATAAATCATGGAAAAAGCTGAAACATTTAACTAGAACAGTATATAATGCTCAATGGACAGCCCTCTGTTTCTACCACCTGTGAAATACATTAGCTGGAACTTTTATCAGCATTCTTAGACTGTTTCTCTGTGTGGCCCTAAATTTATTGGGTGTTTCTACAACCTGTTTGTGGAGTCAATGGAATTTTATTCAAGGCCCTCATCTCTCTAACTGTGAGGCATTATTTAGTTTTATGTTTATGAGCTGTTTGTTTGCTTTTGCTCAACCTTTCATTTAGTTGAAACTGAGTCCCTCAGTTTGTTTATTTCATTACAATGTATTTATTCCTCATTAGTACCGTCTTTGTTCTCAGATCACTTCACCGGTTTGTTGATCTTATATTAAATATGAATGTGAATTAATGTTCATCCCAGGGGCTAGATTTAGAGTATTTTCTATTTAACATTACATCTTTACCAACTTCCTCATATTATATGTGCAATTTCCATACAAATTCATTGACCTCTGCAGTTTTCATTGTTCTGAAACTGTTGAGCTGCAATATTTTATGTACAAGTTTAAGCCATTTTATGCTGTTCCAATTAATTGCTCTAGGTATGTTCATTATTTACAGTCTTCCCTATGACTTCTTGTCTTGAAATCTTTCCCTTTTCTTTTGGTATATTTTTATCTGGTCTTTGTTCCAGGTACTCAAGACTTTGATCTTCTCCACCTAACCACTTTATTATGAAAACAACACTATGAGTAAGTTAGGAAAAGAGAGAGTATCTGGCCCAAAGTTCCCCCAAGTGAATTTCATGGCTCAGTGGGAACTAGAAGTGGAATTTCCAAGGCCCTGATGCCACACCCTAATCACTGCACCAAAATGCCCTAAACATTTTGCTGGGTAGGTTGCATAGTTGTGTTCAAATAGGAATATAATTGTAACCTCTGAGACAAGCCTATGATTAGAATCTCCATAAACAATTATTTCACTTATTGCCATTTTGTTTAAAGTCTGTAGAAAGGTATTCATAAATTTGGATTGCTCCTTGTTGAGAGCATGAGATGTTCCCATTGTAACTGGTCTGTTCATTAATCTCCTTTGCCAATTTAAAAGTCTGACCTCCACATCTTTCTTGATTTTCTGGAGCTGAAACCACTTTCCTTTCTTTGAGCCCCATTTGCCTTTCACATCTCTCACACAATGAACAGTTCTCCAAATTGGAAAGGTGTTCAGTTCCTGCATTGGCTCTTCTTCCCTTTTTCTTTAATGCCAGGGAGGAAAAAAGGAGAAAGGAGCTGGGAGGATTTTCTACCTCAGGGGCCAAAAGGATTTGAGAAGCCTTGAGGACTAGATGCTTGGGTGGCCTTTTCTGTAATTGTCATAGCCCCCTCACACCACCATTGTATACTCCACTCCCTCCCAGAGATGTGGACTGGATTGGCAGTTGAGCCTTTAGCCTAAAGGGAGTGATGAGAACAGACTCCAGGGCTCCTGAAGGGAGGAAAGGATGCAAGACTTCACTGGCCAACGCTACAAGGCCACTATCCACTGATTCGGACTGTTCTTTTTATGCTAAAGGGGACCAATATATATCAGGTGCCATTAAGGTCTTTAGTATTAAGACAGTTGCACAGCTCTGCTATTTGGAGTGACGGAGGAATAACAAAGTTAGATGTCATTCAAGTTAAATTTTTACCGGCTCCTCTCCAAATACCCATATTTGTTCCCGGAAAAGTTTTATTGTTGGAAACACAGAAATGCACTCTATTTGCAAGGCTTTGGGTGGCTGCTTTAAAACTTTGGCTTAAGGTTAATATCTTTAAGTTAGGCACAGGTTTACTAATATATCTATCTCAGGATGGATGCATAAGCCATCAATCAAAGCTTGTTGCCCAGAAAGCTGCTTCCATGTGACTGTCATCCTCTCTCGTTTTACATCTGAGCAGTGACATTGCCAGTAAAACAAAGACTGATGTTCCTTTCTTTGAGCTTTAGGCTTGTTCATGCACATCTTGCTCACCAGGGTCTTGAGTATAGAATATGCTGGTGTGTTTCACTCAGGTATTGTCTGAGCCTTTGAAGAATTTGGAGATTATTCAATATTGTTGACTTCTGAGAAAGGACAGATTGAATCTTTTTCCCTCCAAAGTGCTCCAAGGCAAATTTACTGGTGTTCCTCACACTGCAAAGTTATGTCTTTGCAATAACCAGTTTGTAGAATCCGTGAAGCAACCTGGACAACATAGGATGAATCCATTATTGGGTAATCTACTGGGACAAACAGCATTTTAAGGCAGATTCTTTTTTATTTTCATATGTTTTTATTAAAATTTTAAATGTAAACAGGAAGACATCAACTTCAACCAAAACAATACATCAAAGAAAGAAGAGAAAAAACATGACAACTTAATAAGGGTTACACATAACTCTAAAATAATTAAACACTAATCAAAACATATTTAAAGTAAACAAAACTTAACTAGACTAAATGAAAAAGACTACAACTAGTTAAAAATGGTTCCTGCCCTTGTTGCAAACAGCTGATAGTATTTAAGTGTACCTAACGTGAAGTCTTACTCAAGATTACTATTAAATTTGTTGCTTGTTACATTTATATTCCTAATATATATATTCCTAACGTATATATTCTGTGGATCTTACAGGCAGGACGGACAGCATATGATTAATCCATTATTGGCTAACCTCCTGGGACAATTGATAATTTTATATCAGATTCTTATTAGAAGATAAGAATCCCAGCTTGCCTGTGATTGTGACCAAGATTTTTGTTAGAGAGTTAACTTCTCTACCAGGAAAAGACACATGAAGTGAATGCTACCAGTACAGTTTGACTAATTCAGGGATGCCCTCCCAAATGGTCATTGTAATAAATTATAATAAACTGTAATAAAGTGTTGTGATTGTTGCTGACAACAATCTCCAGGGTCCCTGGGGTGGAAGGGTAGATGTGAGATTTCACTGGCCATCTCTAGGAGGCCACTATCACCGTGTCTGGCTGCCTGCTACCAGGTGATTACATCCGAAAGATTATTGTCCCAACACAGTAGTTTTTATCTGTGCTCAAGTCACCTACTTCCTTTCTTTTCAGTCACGACTTTGATCTGAGGAGGATAAAGACAGTACTTGAAGTGGTATTTATTATGATGGTGAGTCTTTGGAGCCCAAGGAAAAACAAAAGAGAAGGAAGTGCAGAATGCAAGTGGGATGGGGAAACTAAAACCATTTCTACCTACACTGTTGTAGTCCTATTATTCCACTTTCAACATTCTATGGAATCCTGGCGTTTGCAGTTTAGGGAGGGGCCTTCAAACCCTTGGATTCCATAGGATGTTGAAAGGGGAATTAATAACACTATAACAGTATAGTGTGCTAATGGCCTACGAAAGACATCAGGAGAACACATCTGGTGAATTGTGGCAAAACACTTAGAGGCCCTTGAAAAGCAGGATTTTATCCTGTGCCAACACTTGCTCTGTTCTAGTAAGGGCAGCTCTTAGCTTTAGAAGTTACAGGCACATCAGAGAAAAGTAGCATATCAGGGGAAGGGAAAGAGAATTCTTCTGAGTTTTAAAATTTCTAATATAACGTTACATAATATATACTGTAATAGCTATAATATGATATAATGACTATTACAATATAGATGGTGTTAAATGTATCAAATATAAAGGTAGTACTGTCCAAATGAATGTGAAGAGTTTAATAGGGTGCTGAACTCTTCTTATTCCTTGTTTTTCCATGGATAGAGTAATAAATAGCTTTTTACTGTACTGATAGTTTCAACATTTTAAAAAATATTTTTACAGACATTGCTTTTTATCTATGTCTATTTTAGTTTTTGGTGAATATCTTGAATCCAACAGATTCCATCTTTAGTTACAATTTTATGTAAGGAGTTCAAATTGTTGTCCCTGTGCAGCAATGCACTCCTTGCATAGTTGAAGCACAGAGCTGCAAACTTCACTTAAAGTTTCTGTTGTAGTTTCATGACACTTCTCTTCTGTTGGCATTTTTAATCCTGTTCAGAGTACATGCATTTTTTTTGTAAATGAAATTGCAATAAAAATAAAATAAAAAAGTTCCAGAATGATAAGCTGTTATGAATGTATGTATGTTGGGACACCCTGTATATTTATGTTGATGTTTTGTGGTTGAAAAGACAGGTGATAATTTAGGGACAGTTGAACAGAGCAGGAGTCTAAATTTAAACAAATGCCAAAGTAATTTTCGGTTAAAAAGGCGTACAGATAATAAGATGTCAGTATAAGGCATCACAAGGAGTTGGAGTAGGGGCTTTGGTTGAGGAATGGAGAAGGAATGACTCAGGGGAAGGCCAAGAGAAGGAAAGTGGGGCTGGGGAGTGGAAAGGCGAGGAGACCTGGGCGAGGAGGGGAGACAACATTACTTGGCTCTCAAATAAATGAAGGCCTTGCTTGGTGGTTCTCAGGTGAGAAGCCTTCCCAACCCTCTGCTTCAATTCTGCTCATCAACCTAACTTTCCTTCAGGGAGGACATTTCATTGTTTGCTGGAATCTTCTGCATTTCTTTTGGTCAATACAGTACAGCGATTCCTAACACACCAACAGCTTAACTTTGTAGAGTTTTGGTTATCAGAGCCTGTTCAGGAATTCTTTGCTCTCAGGGACAATGGGATGGAGGAGTAATTTGGACCCCACTGGATGCTTTGTTGGGTTTGAAAATGGATGTACCTGACTCAGTGAGTCCTGTAGGAGTAGAGACTCTGGTGGCCTGAATGCTGAGAGCAGTGGGGAAAATTCTGGGGAAGAACCATGCAGAAGTTCCTGAGCAAAGGTGTGGCCAGCTCAGATGTGCAGCATCTGCACTTAAGACAGTTCTGCAGCGTAGAGGCCAAGGATCCCTAGAATCTGTGACCTCTGCCACCAGTGGCTGAAGCCAGAACAATAGACCAAAACTCAGACCCTGGACCTGGTGATGCTGGAGCAGTTATTGAGCAGGCTGTCCCCAGAAATGGAAAAGTGGTTCAGGGGATGTGAGACAGAGACCTGTTCCCAGGTGGTGGCCCTGGTGGAAGGTTTCCCTCTGAATCAGACCGAGAAAAAGAAACAGGATGAACAGGCAAAGTATTGTTCCTGGTGTCTCTAAAGATAGAATAGATGGATTGATTAAATGTATATCTTGCCTTTCGTGCAAAAATGGGACCCAATATGGGAGATAAGCTGCACAGCCTCACTGCCCCTTTGGCCACTCGCGCTGTTCCTACTGATTTCACCCCCACTGACACTGCTGAGTTTGTCGCTCCTCTACTGAACTTTAGTGCCCCCAGGAGTTGTTTTGAAAGTGAAGTCTATGATAAGTATGCAGCGCTGCTTGAGTATAAAATTGGATTATGGTTATATTAATGGGTTTTCCCGTAAAAGTTTATTGATATGATTCAGTCAGACTTTGTATTCTATCCCTTGACTGCTGTTGCTACATTGCTCATTGCTATTAACCAGATTCCACTTACTGAATTTAATTAATCCAATCTGCTCTCTGTAGCACAGCCTATGAGACTGCTTGGAAGTAAACCAGAAAATTTGATATTTACCACTTCCCAAACAAACCCACTTCCAGACAGGTTCCCCAGCAGCAATAGTGGCAGTAACTTCAACCAGTCTATTACTGGTTTAGGGGGGAGGTGAAAAAAGCTTCACAAGTTCTGAAAAAAAAAGAAAAGAAAAACAAGAGAGGAAATCAAGTGCTAAGTAGCTGTGCAGGCAGTAGCCAGCTGCTCTCACCAGAGATAGTCTTGAACTCTTTCCTGCAATGTTGTTTATGAGGCTCCGCAGTAATTTCAAAGCTCTGAAGTCATTAGGACTATAGGTAGTAAATGGAGTTTGAAGATCCTCGGGGGTCAACTCTCTCTCATTCCCACCATCATCACAGGTAAATTTGATGAGGACGGGGAGGCTGCCTTCTTGTAGGCTGCTCCCAGCCTGTGGAACTCTGCACCACAGTAATCTCGGCTGGCCTCTGCCCTGCTCTCTTCCCCAGGCAGATAAATACATTTTTCTTTGAGCTAGCATTTGGTGACCAAGTGGCTATGTGAAAAGGGCTTTATTGAGATCAATGTGCAGCATTTTTCTTTCTTGTCATTATTTTAAATGATTTTGTATTCCTTTATAGACTAGTTTTTATATGGTAGCTTATTAGATATTTTAAGATTTTCTGTTAGAAATGTTCAGATTAGATGCCTCATTTTAAATAATGTTGTGTCTTGGGCACCATTTGGAAGAAAAGAAGGATATTAAATAAATGAATAAAACTCAGCACACAGAGATTTATGCTCTGCATCCCTGATCTAGGATCTCAACTCCTGTGTGGTTATGTTTATGTGTTTATCTTTCTATCTGAAGATAAACAATGCCATAAATCATAGAAAAAGCTAAAACATTTAACTGAAACAGTATGTAATACTAAATAGACAGCCCTGTTTCTGCCACCTGTGATGAGAATTAGCTCACATCTCTATGAAATACAACATCAGCTGGATTTTTTATCAGCATTCTTAGACTGATTCCAGGCAGCCCTAAGTTTATTGTATGTTCCTACAGGTTACATGAAAAACTGATGGAATTTTCTTCAAGGCCTGCATTTCTGTGATTACGACGCATTGTTGATTATGGGGTGTTTGTTGGCTGTTGCTAAATCTTCCATATTTTGAAATTCTTGAGATCCTAATGTTATATTAATGGGTTTTCAAGTTTATTGAGATGATTCAGTCAGACTTTACATTATATCCCTTGACTGCTTTTACTACGTGTCCACTTGCTATTAATGCCACTCGATTTCTTTGTAGATTTCCATTTCCTGAATAAAACACTGTATAATTTTGTGATTGAAAATTGCTCATTCCTGTCCCTTTTAGCTTTCTTGTCTCAAATATTGCTATATTTATACCTTCCATTTCTCTACCCCGATTGCTCATTGAGTCCGCTGCTCTTCCCTAACAGCTTGTTGAAACCTGGGAGTCTCCTGGTGCTATCTCTTATTTCATTTTGGATTGTCTCATCAGAGGATGTTCAGGATGAAAAATGTTCAAAAGGGGTTTACTGGTGTCTCCTTCTGTGCAGTAGTAACAAGCGTGAGCCGTGGTGCCACTGGCCCGCCCCCGGTACTGCTGCTGCCCCACTGGCAAAGCCTGTCTGATGTGGGAGATCCTACCAGCAGCAGTGCTACTATCAACATAACCACTTACTTCATAGGACTCCACAATCCCACTCCCATAGAAAAGTAAATGACATGATGAGTTAATGTAAGCTGTTCCAAATAGTTATTCTATATTTTTCCTAAAACAAATAGTTTATTATCTTTAGTATGATTTCTTGCCTTTGAGATCTTTCCCTTTTTTTTCTGTCAATATGCTGATATCTAATCTTTCTTCCCTGGGATTCAGAACCTTGTTTCTGTCCTGCTCAGTATGTTATCTTCACAACAACACTGCAGGCTAGGTTAGGCTAAGACAGAGTAGCTGGTCTGCTGTTCTGCAATGAATTTCATGGCTTTGTAGCAGCTAGAACTGGAGTTTCCCAAGCCTGAGTCCAACACACTAGAGCAGGGCTTTCCAAATGATGTGCCATGACACATTAGTGTGTCGCCTGAGGTGTGCAGGTGTGTCGCCTACAATCTTGGAAATGTATGTTATTATTTATAAATCATATATTTTTAAAAATATATGAAAGGTTTTCATGAGATATGTTGCGTCCCCATACATTTTGTTATTACAATTTATGTATGTGTCAGTATCTCTTATAACAGAGTTAGTTTAACCTCCGGTTTGCTAGTAAAACTGAATTTACTGTGTTGCAAAATAATGCATGTCTGAAAAGTGTGTCACCAGCATGAAAAGTCTGAAAAGCTCTGCATTAGAGAGTAGACCAAAATGCCCTATAGAACTTACTGGGATGTAAAGTGCTGCTGTTTTCAAAGGGATGGCTTCCTCATAAGTTTATTTTTGGATTGTAATAATAATTTTTGAGACAAGCCTGTGTGATTGATTTCCCCCACCTTGGTCTCCCCACAGGGGCTGGAATGATGCCACCAGGAAGTACTCAGTTACCTCTTCCTCTTTGCAATGGCATGGAACCTGGTCAGGTAAGGAGAAAAACTACTGGGAGAAGAAGACTGGATTGGCCTGGGTGTCCCCAGTTCTAGGCTCACATCCCCTGTAGTCCTAGCTGAGAATTTTGTTTCCATTTGCTTTCGATTGTAAAAACATAAGTCCATACATTTCTTTATCTTCTTAATGGAAAGAAGTGGAGCTTTAAAAAATATGAATGTGAGAGATACCTGAACCCTAGCCCAGGGAGTGACAGCATCTGGAGGTGTGGCTATCCTGAGTGGCAGGATGGCCCTAGCAACAGGTTGCCATGTAACCAAAGTAGCTCTGTATAAGGTGCAGTGACTTACATTTTGATGATTCCTTCAGTGGGATTTCCAGAGAGAGAGAGAGAGAGAGAGAGTGTTTTTGAGTTACAGCTTTTCAGTCAAATGAGAGAAGTTGTCTGAATAGGTGTGGTTGTCTTCTCAGAGGTCTAGAGAGAGACAGAAGAGAAACCAAACCATTTTTGAGTTGGGTCAGAAGGTGTGACCTAGGCTTGGGAATTAAGCCTTTGTACAAAAGGGAAGCCAAAGGCCGGTGTGTGAGTGTGTGTGTGTGTGTGTGCGCGTGCACGCGCGCATATGAGGGTTTTTTCTCTGTATTGAGTGAAGTTGTAAGAACCTGGTTAAATCCTTTTCAAATTCTGTATTGCTTGGAATTACTAATGACACCCAATACCTTTTCCCTGTTTGTTATTTCAATAATATAAATAAATAATAAATAAATATAAAGATTATATTTTTATATAAAGGTCTGACTCAGCAGAGTACTTTTGATTAGTAACATGCTACCACGTATTAGTAAATCATTCTGAATGCCAACTGAGAGGCTCTACTCTTTACATGCAAAAGTCGTGGTTTTAAAGGGGACAGTAGGGTTGTATAAGGAGAGGGGGCAGGGTAGTATAGCAGGCTGAAAGGGAAGCTGCTGCCCCAGTCTGAAGAAGAAGAGCAGAGCTGGCCCCCTTCCACACAAGGTTTGAGCACTTAACTTTTAAAAGGCTGCATTGGAATCACAGAGTCATGGAATCACTCTTCAGAGTCTAGGTTGGAATCCGTGATTGTTCTGCTAGTGTAGTCTTGAGTTAGATCTGATATCCTTATTCTGTGATTTTTTTTCCTTGAATACCGAAGAAAGAGGAGTGGGTAGATCTTCTGATCCTTTCTCCTTGGATCCAAACAAATGTCTCTCCTATTTCCTCCTAGCAAAGTGACGAGCATAAAGAGGGCACTACCAAGCCACACTGAAGGCCCGTCTAGTCCAGCATCCTCCTTGTTGTTCTTGTTATCATCACTTTATTTGTTCATATTTGCCTGTTTCTCTAACTGGGACTCAAAGCAGCTCAGAACAGATTGACAAATATATAGGTAAAGATTCAGAAGATAAAAAGAGATGAAACGATTAAAAATTTTAACAAATAGTTAAAGCATAAACCATTAGAACAGACACATGCACAACACCACACTAAGAAGGCTCTCTGCCATGTTCCCACCAGATGTACCTGTGAGGGAGATGGGCTGTGTAAAGGGTCCCTTCAGCCAATCTCAAAGCTCTGGCAGGTTCATATGGCAGAAAACAGGCCTTCAGATTACCTGGACCTGAACTATAGAGGGTCTTATAGGTCAAAACAAGCTCTTTAAATAGGTCTCAGAAACAGACTAGCAACCAGTGGAGCTGTTGCAGTAATCCAACCAGGACGTGACTAAGGCATGTGTCAATTAAGGCATGATTTCCATCCAGAAGCCTCTAGAAAGCTTATAACCCAGGCATGGAAGCTGTAGCCATTTCCAGCTCTTCTTCCCCAGCAGTTGGTGTTCAGAGACATGGTGCTTCTGCTGATGGCCCTCTCTAACAGCCAACATGAAGATTTAAATGTTACGATGTAAGGCCTCTTGAACTTTGTTCCTCGACAGCCTGTATGTGAACTGTGAGCAGGAAATGTTTTCTTTTTCCCCTAGGGCCCCATCACCTTTGAGGACGTGGCCGTCCATTTCTCCCCGGAGGAGTGGGCTCTTCTGGATCCTGATCAGAGAGCCCTGCACACGCAGATCATGGAGGAGATCTGTGGGATGGTGGCCTCTCTTGGTAAGGCTCCCCCACTGATGGGAATTTCTGTTTCCAAAATGCATTCATCACAATCCCCACAACAGCTTTTGATAGCAAGTAGGACCCTTAATGCTTCTAGTCACAGAGGGTTCCTTAAGGCAGGGCTTGGGAACTGGTGTCCCACATGGTGTTTCCAGACAAGTTGCTCAGCAGCAATGGTGGCTATAATCTCAACTACTCTGCTGTTGGTTCAGGAGAGAGGGAAAAACCCTCATGATCTGAGGCTTACTGTAAGGAGTGTGGAGCTGAAGAGAAAAGCAAATGCTTTCTCAGTCCCCCCAAAAAGAAGAACAAAACCAGTGATTAGAAGTGTTACTGTTCTGCCCTGCGTCATGCAGGAATGGTCTTGCAGCCAACATGGTTTCTGTAGCGCAGAGATCCATGGGTCACTCTGTAGTTTTAAATCTCCAAGAGTGAAAAGTGGGGTATTAATTGCCACCATGGCAGTACTCTTCATTTGAAGAAGCATCCCTTTTTTATTGCTATAAATTGGTGAACTCAGGTTCATTCTTAAACTAGGTTTGCTTTCTACTCCAAATCTTGTGGAATCCTCCTTGCAGGGTTAGGTCTTCTGGAACATACTGTGGCTCTCACATCTTTCTCACAAGAACGTCATGACATTTGGTTGCTTTTACTGGTTTAGAAAGCTTACTTTTTTTCTCCCTTGGTTTTCCTAATCCTTGGATGAAGGGATGTCCTAATCCTTGGGTGAATGGATTCCAGGCCTCAGCATGACATTTGCAAAGCTGCCCTCTTTCTTCTGACATGAGTGATGGGCTATCATGACATTTGGAAAGGTGATTAAAGGGAGTGGGACTCTAATGCTATGGATTTAAGTTGTAACTCTAAATTACAAGATTGAAAAAAAAAAGATGGGCCATAATTTGGCACAAGTTCTGTTGCCAAACGAATGTGATGAAATCCATATGCAGTTAGAAGTTACTTGTCTGTATGATGTTTACCTGCGTCTATCTTTATTAGAAACTAAGTAGCTGTAGGCATACAGTTCTTCTCCTATCCGGGGTGGGATGTTAGAGGGATGAGACAGGGTATCTTCTCCATTAGAGCAGTAAAATACAACCTTTGCTGGACATGCAGGGAGAGAACTGCACATAGGGGAACAGAAAAAAATGGGAGAAAAAGATGACAAAATAGCTTGTAGAAGAATATGTTCTTAGTCAAAGAAAAGGGCAATGATTTGCACAGGAAGAAAGAAAAGAAATCCCTTTTCCCAGAAAGAAAGGGACACAATCAAAAATGAGGCAAGGGTAGAACATTGTCATGTACTGGATAATCCATACACTACAAAACTTCCTCTGAAGTAGGCAGCAGTTTATTTTTATGGATAAGCCTGAGCAACACAGCACACTTCCACAAAAGTTGCTGAAACTGGAGTGTATATGCAGCGTACATTTTATATAGGTTATCAATAGAAGTTTGGGTGCAGAAAGAATTTCATTGGTCAAAAGCCATAAATCCTTTCATGTGTCTATCCCATTTTACTTTCCCAGGCTGGTACTCACCAGAACCCCATACCCTCTTGACCAAGATGACCTCTCGTGCTTATTTCTCTATCCCTATCTCCACACTACTTCATTCTCACAATATCCTAGCATGGCCAGTCTTACTGTATTTTCTGGCCTATGTCTGAGCTTGGTCTGGGCTGGCAGCCAGGACAAGCTGATACCAAACACAGGTGAGAAACTCAGCAGTAACTTAAGTGGTTGGTTTACTGAAGAAAAGAAACAGCTTTGCAAATGAGAAGCAATAAGGGTCCCAACAGTGTCCATAAATCAGAGGCAGGCAAAAACAAACACAAGTCACAGGCAGAAACACAGGCAAGGGAAGCAAACAGAAGCATGCATGTGAGAAATGGTCAGTTGATTGCTGACAAAGGCTAGAGGGAAAAGGCTCAGTTCTTATAGACTCCAGGGTCAGCACAGCTGGTGCCTGATTAATTGGTGCTTGGCATAAATTCGCTGGCAGCGACGCAGGAGACCCTTTTGGTGTCTACACTGGGGAAAGATAGGTATGGCTAGATTATTCTCTGTGTCAGAGTGGGCAGGGCTCCCTGCTGGAGCTGACACTTCTGTCTCTAGGGTGGGTGATAGTACTGTCTGCTCTGCAGGTTCTGCTGCAGCAGTCTCTGTGTCAGGGCTCAGAGCAGGTTCTGCTGCCTCAGACTCTGAGTCTGAATCTAGGTCCTGCAAACCCATGACAGCATATAAGATGCCCCTTATTTTCAAAGGTTATTTTTTGCGGAAAATGCATTTAGTACTGGTATGTTATATACAACGGTGAGGCTTCCCTCTTCCCTTCTATTTTGCGTTGGTGGGAGTTCTCCTGACTGAGGCAAAACGCATAGGAAAGAGAGGAGGAGCTCTAGTGAAACCTTGTGTGGGCATTCCTTTTGCCCCTAGACTTCTCCCTGTCTTTCCTATGCATTTTGCCTTGGCACAGGCAACTCCTACTGAGGCTAAACAGAAAGGAAAGGAGGTGGGGGAAGCCTCGCACAACTGCTCATTTCACTCCCTAGAGCTCCCCCACCTTTCCTATACATAGGCAAAATGTATGGGGGGGAGGTGTAGGTGGCAAAAGCAGCGCTCATGTGATACTTCCCTAGATTTCCCCCTCCCTTTCCTAGGCATAGGCAAAATGCATAGGAAAGGAGGAAGAGTTCTGGGGTGGGTGAAAGCAGTGTTCTCACAAAGTTTCCCCCATTCCCTCTTCCTTCTGTTTTGTCTCAGTGGTAGCTCTCTACAACAGGACAAAATTCCATGATACAAGACGCACCCAATTTCCAATTTTTTTTGAGCAGGGGAGTGCATCTTGTATGCCAGCAAATACAGTACTTTTGATTTCTGCTCTGCCCAAATATGAAACACAATGGAATAGCAAATGGCCGTTGGATTACAATGAATTAGCAATCAGCAGTACTAAAACCTAGATAGAAATGAGTTCCTTATTGCAATGATTAAATACAGAGTAGAAATGAGCAAAGAATGCACATTCAACAGATGAGTATTTCCATGAGAGGGAATTTAGGTACCTGACAGACATATGTAGTCTGTGGAGCACTGGTTGCTCTCTGTCCATGCTTGGTCTGGGCTGGCAGCCAGAAGCTGATAGCACACAGGGCCAGAAGTTCAAGAAGCAACGTAATTAGTCAGATTGCTTTAGCAAGAAAACAGCCTTACAAATGAGAAGCAAATAACGGTCCCAGCAATGTCCATAAATCAGAGGCAGGCAAGGCAAACACAAGTCAAAAGCAAGAATAACAGGCAAGAGAAGCAAACGGAAGCATGGAAGAAATGGTCAGTTAATCACTGACAAGAGCTAGAGGGGAAAGGCTAAGTTCTTATAGGTTGTGAGGTCAGCACAGCTGGTGCTTGATTAATTGTTGCTTGGCATAAATTCACTGGGAGCAGTGTAGGAGACCCTTTTGGTGTCTATGCTGGGCAAAGGTGGATATTTTTAAGTCACTCACCGTGTCAGAATGAGCAGAGCTCCATGCTGGGGCCGGCACTGTCCCCGTTCTGTCTCTGGAGTGGGTGGTGGTACTGTCTGCTCTGCAGGTTCTGCTGTAACAGTTTCTGTGCCAGGGATCAGAGCAGGTTCTGCTGTCTCAGATTCTAAGTCTGAGTCTAGGTCCTGGAAGCCCATGACACTCACCCCTGCCTGAGGGGCTCAGGTCAATCAAAAGACTGTTTCTCTTTATGGAACAGAAGTTGAAAGAAAGAACGAAAGAAAGAAGATAAAAGTATCTCTTTGTTTTCCCCCAAGGTAGTATATTTAGGGTCATTCAAATTCAGAACCTTTCCAATCTGTGAGAATAGGAATTTATTGTTTTCTATTCTGTTCCTTCTTCCCAGCAGATAACTGGAGAAAGAGCAATGTATGTGCCAAGTGTGGGAAGCGTTTTGGCCAAAAATTGGAGCTCATCAGACACCAGAAAGCCCACAAAGAAGAGGAAAATTCTACCAGAGAGAAGCCCTTCAAGTACAACGTATGTGGGAAACATTTTGCCCGAAGTATGGCGCGTGTGCTTCACAAGAAGCACCATGCTGGAAAAAAGGATTTTGGATGTAAAGTCTCAGGGGAAGGTTTTAAACACATGTTGCACAATCTGAACCGTCAAGCAGTCAGAAAGAGAAAGACAATACACAAATGCCAGGAGTGTGGAAAACAGTTTGCTTGCAGATCAGTATTAGTGGCTCATCAAAGAGTCCACACAGGAGAGAAACCATACCAGTGCCAGGAGTGTGGGAAATGTTTTGCTCAGAGTTCAAGACTTGTGCAACACAAAAGAGTCCACACAGGAAAGAAACCATACACTTGCCAAGAATGTGGGAAATCTTTTGCTAGAGATTCAAGCCTTGTGAAGCACAAGAGAATCCATAGAGGGGAAAAGCCCTACAAATGCCAGGAGTGTGGGAAACGGTTTACGCAGAGTTCCAACCTTGTGCAGCACAAGAAAATCCACACAGGTGAAAAGCCCTACAAATGCCAGGAGTGTGGGAAATGTTTTATTCAGAGTTCACAGCTTGTGAGCCATCAAAGATTTCACACAGGAGAGAAACCATACAAATGCCTGGAGTGTGGGAAATGTTTTGCTCACAGTTCACAACTTGTGCGGCATAAGAGAGTCCACACAGGAGAGAAACCATACAAATGCCAGGAGTGTGGGAAATGTTTTGCTCAGAGTTCAAGACTTGTGCAGCACACAAGAGTCCACACGGGAAACAAACCATTCACATGCCAGGAATGTGGAAAATGTTTTGCTGACAGTTCACACTTTGTGGTACACAAAAGAGTTCACACAGGAGAGAAACCGTACAAATGCCAGGAGTGTGGGAAATGGTTTACTTACAGATCAGTATTAGTGGTTCATCAGAGAGCCCACACAGGAGAGAAGCCATACCAGTGCCAGGAGTGTGGAAAATGTTTTGTTCAGAGTTCAAGACTTCTTGAGCATGAGAGAGTCCACACAGGAAAGAAACCGTACACATGTCAAGAGTGTGGGAAATGTTTTTCTAAGAGTTCAAGGCTTCTGCAGCACAAGAGGGTCCACACAGGAGAGAAACCATACCAGTGCCAGGAGTGTGGGAAATGTTTTGCTAGAAATTCAAACCTTGTGATCCACCAGAGAGTACACACAGGAGAGAAGCCATTCCAATGCCAGGAGTGTGGGAAATGTTTTGCTCAGAGTTCACGATTTGTGCAGCATGAGAGGGTCCACACAGGAGAGAAACCATACAGATGTGAGGACTGTGGGAAATGCTTTGCTGATGGTTCACAATTTGTGGTGCACAAAAGAGTCCACACAGGGGAGAAACCATACAAGTGCCAGGAGTGCGGGAAGTGTTTTGCTCAGAGTTCAAAACTTGTGGAACACAAGAGAGTCCACACAGGAGAAAAACCATACAAATGCCAAGAGTGTGGGAAATGTTTTCGTAAGAGTTCACACCTTCTGAACCACCAGAGAGTCCACACGGGAGAGAAACCATACAAATGCCAGGAATGTGGCAAATGTTTTGCACAGAGTTTTAGACTTGTGGAGCACAAGAGAGTCCACACAGGAGAGAAGCCATACAAATGCCAGGATTGTGGACAATGTTTTGCTAGAAATTCAGGCCTTGCAGTCCACCAGAGACTCCACAGAGGAGAGAAACCATAGAAATGCCAACAGTGTGGGAAATGTTTTATTCAGAGTTCACACTTTCTGAACCACCAGAGAGTCGGCACAGGAGAAAAGCCATACCAGTGCCAGCAGTGTGGGGAGCGTTTTGCTCAGAGTTCATACCTTGTGAAGCACAACAGGAGAGAAAGCATACATGTGCCAGGAGCATCTGACTGTTGTGTTTAGACCTTGTAATCCACTAGAGACTCCATGCAGGAGAGAAATGATACAAATTTCAGGAAAGTGGAAAATGTTGCACTTGGAAGTCAAGATTTGTAATCCACCATAGATTCCATGCAGGAGTAAAACCATACAAGTGCTAGGAGCATGGGAAATGTCTTGCTTAGAGTTATAGCTTTGTGCAGCACAAGAGAGTCACACAAGAGAGAAAACATATAAATATCAGGAGTATTGGGAATGTTTTACTCAGAGTTCCTGCTTTGTGAGCCCCAAAGAGTCCACAGACGTGAAAAACCATTAAAAACACCAGGTGTTTTGGAAATATTTTGCTTCCAATTCAGAGTTTTGGAATCGTCAGAGAGTTTGAACAAGAATCATTGGTGTCAGGAGACTCCAGGGGCCAGGTAGTCCTACCTCCTGGCATATAACCTCTGTTTGCAGGCTCCAGTGCATAAGAATCTTCACTCTCTTGACTTCTCAAGGATTTTAGACTGAAACGCTTAAGATAACACTTTCACATCTCTTTATTACTCTTGGATGCAGAACTGCTAGCCTTCTAGCCTTGGTATTCCTCCTATACTACTGCTTTATCCACTGCCCGTTATGTCATTCAACCTCTGTTCATCAAGGTGTGCGTCATTCAAGGTGTGCATCATATGCTCACCAGAGTGAGCAGCACTTCTTTATTTTTAGAACTCTACAGAGTGGGTCTTCGTCTGTTAATTTGGTTAAAGAAGAAAGGCTCAGGAGAAGGATTAGAATCGCAGGGGTTATATGACATGGCTTTGTTATTGCAAAACCTAGCAGAAGAATAGCTGGTAACAAGGTGAATTTGATTTAAATCGGTTTGATTTAAATTAGTACTCAGAAAGACTTGATAAAATCATGTGATTTCCCCCTGCCAAAAAGGGCACTCTTCCTCACTATAAACTTACCATATTTGCCGGCGTATAAGACACACCGGCATACAAGACACACCCCATTTTAAAATGTTATTTTCTGGGGTAAAAAAACTAGTTTTTTTTTAAAAAGCATGGCTTCTCTTGTCCCCCTTCCCCTCCATTTTGCAGAGAAAGGGAAGAGAGGGAGCTCCAGTGGCAGGGAAAGGTAAGTTCCTAGGATCTTTCTTCCCCCACTCCATTTTGCAGGGGAAGAGAAAGGAGGGAGCTCCAGAGGGACAAAAAACTGCAGGAACTTTCTTTTCCTCCCCCTGGAGCTACCTCTTTTCCCTTCGCATGCAAAATGGAAGGGAAAGGGGTGTGTGGGAAGCCTCACGCAAGGGTTCCTTTCCCCCTCGAGAGCTTCCCCTCCCTTTGTAGTGTATTTTGCCTTTGTGCTGAGAACTTAGATGATGGCAAAATGCATAGGAAAAGAGTTGGGTTTTGCCAGCGTATAAAACCCACTGCCACATAAGACACACCCTATTTTTAAATGTTATTTTTCAGGAAAAAAGTGTGTCTTATATGCTGGCAAATACAGTAATACATATTTTACACAACTCACAGTTACCGAAAGCTCATTTTTGTTGGTATAATCTTAATATTTACAAGCAGATGAAGGTTTCATTGTTAGAATAACAACTTTTCAGATGGTTTTTACGGTTCAAAAAAAGATTGGTTTTATGGTTCAAAAAAATAAATATTGATTTGGTTGTACTATTAGAAATACATCATGGATAATTATGAAATTATTGTGAACTGAAGTATTTCCAGTTTAATATGTTAATCATTCATATTTGGACAACTTTTCTCCCGTACTTTATTGGAAAGAGAAAAATAATCATTACCTTAAGAATAACAATTTAAATAGTTTAATTTTCCCAGTGTATTGTTACTCCCCAGGCCATGGGAGAAAATTCAAATTCAAATTTTCATGTCCAACTGCTGAATGTTAGGGCCTAGATCAGAGCTTTCCAAACTGTGTGTCATGACACTTTGGTATGTCGGCTGCAGCATGTAGGTGTGTTGTGCGAACATACCGGGTTGGAGGGTCCAGATCTGGCTGAACGGGCTGCCTCTCCTGCCACGGCTGCCCCGGGCCAAGAGTGGCAGCGGCAGGTCAGGCCTGGGCAAAGGGGCTGCCTCCACTTACTGAATTACTTGCTGAATTACTGTGTTGCAAAATGATGAATGTCTAAAAAGTGTGTCATCAACATGAAAAGTTTGGAAAGCTCTGGCTTGGGTTCAAAGGCTTGTCCTGCTGGGCAACTCGGGGCTCTGATAGTTGCCCCAAAATGCCAGGTGTTAATGCCCAATCCTCTTACTGCCTAATGTCCTACCTGGGTTATATTGTTGTGGTTGCTGTTGTGTATTCTGCTCCCAGTCTCCCAATAATCTATTCATTGAATGTTTTGAAACTCAGCACTGAAAAGGGTAAGGGGTTGGTTCTCTGTACATAGACTTGCAAAAGAACAGTGGGGTTGGTGATCCCTGCAGACGGAAATTCACAGTTTTAAAACTGTAAAATCAAGCATCTGTTGTAATATCCTCTAGACAGAAAAACTGCCCAATAATCTTACAGAAACCTCTGGAAGAGCAGGACATTATGAATGGATTAATGGAATTCATTTACCAAAAAATTTAAACATTGCATGAATATACATTCTCATGCTGCTTAAATTAAAAACTAGTCCCAATTTCATGATGGATAAATAACCTTTGGACGATAATGTATCTTAAAATAGGAAATGATCTTTAGATAGTTTTTTCCTCAAAGAGCATTTAATTTAACAAATTGGATTTAAATTTTAAAAATCCAATTTTTTTTTTAATCCACCCTGTCTGGGAAATACTTGAAAAGCTGGTATTAGAGAGTACTGAAGAGGAAAGAAAAAGAAGGAAAACGTGTGCTCGTTGGGAAGAGAAAGACGTGGAGAAATCATTTGTTTCCTTACTGCTCAGGCAGCCATGGGCCTTACAGAATGTCAGACCCTTCGATTCTGAAAGGAAGGTGTCCCCCTCCCACCCACCTTTTTGCCTGTCTGTCTTTTTGAGTTTTTCCATTTTCTTCTAATTAATTTTATTCTGACTTTTGTATACACTATTGTAGAATGTACAGTGTTGTATACTTTTATGTTAATCTGTTATAGACTAAGTGCTAATTCAATGTAATTTTTTCTCAAAATTTGATAAGTATTCTCTAGAAACAAAAGTCAAGTCAAGTCTATTGCATTTTAGCAGCCAGCCATTACACAAAAAATAAAAAAGCATAATCCAGCCAATTTACATGTTAATATATAATCAGCAATAGATAAATCACTTTCTATACCCCCCCTTGTTCTTTATGGCACATAATTGTAAGGCCCTAACAAGAAATTTAGATGTTCTAAAAGACACATATTTCACAGTATCAGATAGCAGAAAACAAACCTTCACAAAGGAGGAGTTTCTCTTAAGACTTCAGTAAAGGAAAAATATACTTGTTCCTAAGATCATTATAAATAGGGCACTCAAGCAGAACATGAATTAAATCTTCTGTTGAAACAGAGTTGCGAACACATAGTCTGTCCTTCATAGGAACATTATTGTACCTGCCCATCCGAATTGCGAGTGGGAGGACATTCAACCTAGCATGCAGAAAGGCTAACTTCATTTTAAAAGTTGGAAGATCAACCAGATAATGAGGAAGGGGCGAGTTCAGCGGAGTGAAGGATACAAAAAATGTATTAGATTGGCAGGACTTAATCTCAGTCATCTGGGATTGCATCGCTATATCCTTGAGTCTTTGGAGGATTAGTAATTTTGCATTATCATACCCTTGAGTCAGGAAGAAAGGAACAGAGAACCCCAAATTCATGACAACCAATTGCATTTTATGCATCCACAAATTTGGACCAGGCTCTTCAAAGGACATCAGAAGGAACTCAGATACCTGCTTAAAAATAATTTTTAACCAAAAGAGGAGGGCTAAGCTAAGAGCCTCTGTTTTAATTGGCAGTATACTTAACTGCATGGAGCAATGCTTATTTTGTGGAAGTGGGAACCGCCACAAGTCTGCGCAGAAATTTATTTTGTGCTCTCTCTAATGTATCTAGATTGGCCAGAGCCCACAATGGTGCTCCAAACAGCAGTTTTGGCAGGACTCTGAGCCCATACAGTTCTAAAGTGGGTTGAATCATATTGCCCCCTTTTGTACGATAGAATCTTAATAGACCATTTAAAGTTCTTTCAGCTAACAGAGTACTTGATTGAACCTGTGAAAACCATTTACCAGTCCAGTGGAGGAGCACACCAAGATATTTAAAGGAAAGGACTTGTTCCAATTTATTCCCATCAAGCAGCCAGTTGTGATTTTTTTTGGATTTACTGAGTACTATCACTTTTGTTTTTTGATAGTTGATGGAAAGTTGTTCATTCGTACAATATAAACTAAACTGATTCAACAATCTATGCAGGCCTACTTGAGTATAAGAAATCAGCTTAGCATTATCCGCTTACAATAGGATCGAATATTTCCGATTTTCAATTTTAACTGGGAAGAATTGGTCACCTTTTAAGAACTCAACTACATCATTTATCAATAAGTTGACCTTTATTAAGAGGAGCAAGCAGACACCTTTGTCTTACTCCTTTAGAGACAGGTATCGGGTCTGATAAGTGTGTACCATCAACTCTGACTTTCATGGATGTATTAGGGCTATTATACATTTTTAGATGATTCGCATCCATCTAGAAACAAAAATGCATGAAAGAACAAAGGAATGACCCTAAAATGGATGAAGTTGGGGGAATACTGCTGCTGGTGGATTGAGTTGGGAGGATGGGGAAGATTTGGTGGGAATCTGGTACCAAGGAGGAGGAGCACAGTCCTCCGGAGCAGACAAGTCTCTTCCCGGTCATGCTTTGTTCCCAGGACCCAGGTTCAGACTCTGACAGTGAAACAGAAGGACAAGAGGCTTGTTCCCTGGAAGCTTCAGCACACAAGAGGGGGACTCTCTGATACTTATAGGAGTCGGATGAGTTGGAAGGGAAAATCTGAGGTACTCAGGATGCTTTCTTATGAAACTCTCATCAGTCAGGAAACAGCTGAAAAAGGCAATTAGACAATAAAGATGCCTCCACATTTTTTGAGAAGTCATTGCTGACAACTGACCTTTGAGAGGAAGCGACGTTGGACCTTGATTTGTCAGCCACTCTACCCAACAAGGTTCCCTTGACTTATTGCTATTTCTAGCCAACAAAGGTAATTGCCTAACTGCTTAAAGCTCCTGTGAACATCTGAAGCTGCTACTATCCTTTTGCCTAATAGACTCTGTTTAAGAACTCCAACCGCTAGTTGGCCTCATAAACAGGACATGCCCCCTTCGTCTCTTCCCATCGGGTTCTCTTTCGCCTTTTCTGTCCTATTTCTTTCTCCTCCTCCCACAGTTGTGGCCTTGGCTGCCCCAGCCTCCTGCATCCTATTAACGGGGACAGCCTTTTTGAGGCATTCAGTGCGAGCGCGGTGTGGGAGAAAAAGTTTTTCTAAGTGGACAGCAGGAATGAGGTGATGTGACCTTGAGTGCAGCTGCAAGAATGTTTTGGTTAGCCAACCTCGGAAGGTCTTACCTTGTCGACATGAGAAGGTTGCCTGCTGTAAATGTGCTTGGATCACCCAATAGGCAGTGGTTCTCAACCTTCCTAATGCCGTGACCCCTTAACACAGTTCCTCATGTTGTGGTGACCCCCAATCATAAAATTATTTTTGTTATTTATTTATTATTTATTTAATAAGTAGTTTGTTGACTGCTTAACAATGACATTACATTCAAATTCAATGAATTGTCCAACTTGCAATACATTTTTTAAACTTGTTACCTCCCTACTACATTCAGACACATTCCCCTAGGAAGACATTGAGGACATAGGAGGTTCAAATCTTACTTCTTTACGTTCCATAGGCATTGGGCAGTTTGACTCCTAGTGAATAAGGACACCATACACAATGCTACATGGCCCTGCGCTACTGTTTTCGCTTACTGCGTGGCGGCCATGGCTCCGGGCAGAGGCTGCTCGCGTGCTTGAGTGTGATTGGTTGTGTTGCTGGCGAGTTGGGATTGGTCAGGAGAGCTCTTTCCTCTCATAGCCCTCTCCCTCCCTCTCTGAATGCCTCTTTTCAACATGGCCGCCAGCAGTTAAAGGAGCGGTTGGGAGCCCTTTCCCGCCCTTCACAGACTTTGCTGCATTACCAGGTAATGTTCCTTTCACCTTTTTAATTCTTGCCTTCTTAGACTTCCTTATGCTAGATGTTTTTAGCTTTGTTTGAGCCTCGGAGTGGCTGGTCGCAGATTGCCCTTCCAACTCACTCTCGCTCGATGCCAAGTGGAGCCTAAGACCATCGGAAATACGTATTTTCTGATGGTCTTAGGCGACCCCTCTGAAAGGGTCATTCGACCCCCCCAAAGGGGTCGCGACCCACAGGTTGAGAACCGCTACAATAGGGTCTGGGGTGATGCTAGGCCCTTAAAAAGGCTGGGTATGGTACTGTACTTTCCCATTCAGGTCAATTCCTGGTAGTCATGCTGATTTATGGAATATATCTAGACATGCTGCTGGTTTGTGTTTTTACCTGCTGATTTATTGTTCCTGTCTTTTGCTTCCTGGCATGCTGCCCAGAAGCCCTAATTTAAATAAATAGCCCTGAGTTTATCTCTATCAGTCTCCAGAACTTTTTAGCCCGCTTGGAGCCACTTGGTTGCAGCTGGATGTCACTGCCCTGTCAGCACTCTGCACATGTTCTAAGGAGTTACCTCGTGCTACCCTGACAAGCCTGACTTTTGGTCTCTTCTAGGCTAGATCCATAGACTCAGTGTATTGAGTTACCCTTAAAGAGTTACTTCCTTGGGGCTTCCCTAGTTGGGACTGACCAGAAAGATTCAGGCCTGGGAAACTGTAATGGAATATATGGGGTGGTGGTGTCCTGAATGGGAGAAAGCTGCCCAGCAACAGGTTTCCAGGCAAGCAGAATGTGCACTCCAGAGTAAACCTGGCCCCTTTAGTGTGAAGGAAGGGTTGGAGGCCTGAGTGGAAATTATTTATAGCAACACAAAACAGAATAAACCAAAGTGGTCCAAAGAACAAGACAAAATTGGAAAGGTCATTGGAAAGCTGTTGTATTATTATTCCTGCTTCTGGTATTGTTGTTGTAAATTTCTGTATTGTCTATTCAGTATATATTTAATTCTGTATATCTGTTTGCATACTATTGCTCTGTATTTGTTAGCCTTTGAGTAAGTTTATTTTATATTCAATTCTATATTAGTATTTCTTAGTATACAGGCTTTTCCAATTTTGGAACTGTACTTATAGCAAGCACACCGGCTTAGTTGGAGAGGCACATCCAGAAGAGGGGCTCAGCTAGTCCTTCAGCTAGAGAGCTTCCCAATCAATCAAGAGGGAGTTGAAGGAATAGGGATGTTTTCTCAGAGAAAGCCTAGAGAGAGGAATGGAAAAGAAAACTGACTTTTTAATCTAGTCAGTGAAACTGACCTAGATTTGGGAACAGAGCCTTTGGCAAAAGAGTAATCAGAGGGCTGAGTAGGTGGGTGCGAGACCTGTGCCTTTCCTCTATTGTAAAGAGATAAGAAACTGTTTAAATACATTCTGAAGATCTGATTGAACTTAGATGTACATATAAAACCAATACTTTACTCTGTCTGTTGTTATAAAAATAGTATATTTTTATAAATTTGGGCTCAACTGAGTGATTCTCAGTAGTTCTAACCAAACAGAACCATGCTACCATGAATCGTTAAAAGAGGATTTAATTAACAACTGAAAGGCTTTACCGTGTTGACACAAAGATGGTGTTTAAGGAAGGACAGAACTGTATAAAGTGGCAAGGTGCTTTAGCAGACTGGGAGAAGGGAAGCTGCCATTCCAGTCTTAAGGGGAAGAAAAAGTAGGCCTTGTCTCCACAAAAGCCTCACGGAGGAAGCAGAGGGGGAAGCCCAGGATTGCAGGAAGGACAGACTGTAGGAGGCCCCTTGGAGAGGGAAGGATGGTTAAGAGGGGCAGGGAAATAAGGCTTCACGGGGGAGATGCCTCAATCTCTCTCCTAAGCAAAAGAGGCAATCCCCATGCAGCTGATCTGAGCAGATAACAGGATCAGCAGGAGAACAGTGTGCTGGAAATGGGGAAATAGGATTGTAACTAACTGTGATCAGAGCACAGGTGGAGGTAGACAGACTCTGCTGCAAGGTCAGGCTGTTGGCAAGAGGAATGAGAAAACGAGGGGGACAGAACAGCCTGGGAAAGGAATTGTCATGATTAGCTATCAAATAGAATGCTAGCACACTCTAATTTGAAATAAATGTTACAGCTTATAAAGTGCTGCAAATCCAATGCTGCTTTAGTTCTGGTAATTGCCAAGGTGTATAGTTGTTTCTTTGATGCTCCTGAATAAACGTTTTGAAAATCTCTAAGCTCAGTTCCTTGAATTCAAAGCTAGCATGCACAGATACTCTCTCGACTTGCAGTTGCAAAACTGCTGACAGGACAGCAGGTGGGTGGGAGTTTTCCCTGGCCATCTCTGGGAGGCCACTGTCACCATCTCCGTCTGCCCGCCATCAGGTGATGGCATCAGGTACGCTTCAGGTGACTGCAGCCACAAGCCTGCCGTCCCAATGCTGTAGCTTTTTCTCTCTGCTCAGGTCACGTTTTCACTTTTTTTCCTGCCAGACTTGTATCTGAAGAGGGTAAAGATAGTATTTGTGGTAGCAAGTAGTCCGGTTATGACTCTTCCAAGCAGAGGGGAAGAAAAAGGGGGAGGAAAAGAGAAAGACCACCTAGACGAGGAGGAAAGGAGGCGTCAGCAGAGCACACCTGGTGATTCATGGGCACTGTTGCACACCTCAACAACCAAGTCATAGGTAGTTTGAAGGCACACAAGAACAAGGACAGCAACAAGAGGTTTTCTTTGCCTAAAAAAACCTCTGAAATTAGGATCACCACAAGTCAAGAGGTGACTTAAAGACACACTGTCTCTGTCTCTCTCACACACGCTCACACACAGAGGAGAGCAAAGGGGGAGCCAGCTGAGCCTGGTGGGAAGGAGCTCAGCTGCTGAGAAGGGAGGGTCATCTTTGTTAAGCAGAAGGAGAGGAAATGCTCTTCTCGTTCTGTCCTTACACATATTCTAATAATTTCTACATCAAAGTTTTGAGTGTGTTGGAATGTAACAAATTACAGCAAACGGACTAAACCAGGTCACCCCCTGCAGAGGAAAAGGAGCTCCCGGGGCGCAGATTGGAGCATTTCCCCCGTGGGTCAAGGAGTCAGGCGAGCCCCCTTTTCCGTCCAAGGAAACCTTGGCCTCTATATCCATTTGTTCCTTTATATGTTTTATTTATCTGCCGATTTTAACTCTTTCTACCCCGTCCCACGTCAAAAGATCTCAGGAAGTTGTACAAGTTAAATCAGCAGGAACTGGACAAAAGAACTGGAAGTAATAAAAAAAATTTAAAAGGAGTAAAACCCATCCAACGCTTTAAGAAGGGAAAAGGCTCTGGAGGATGTTGCCAGGAGCCTGGCTCAGCTTCAGTCACGTGATAGGAAGTGGGACTTGATACGCCTCCCGTGTTAAGGGAAGGAAAGGGGTGCTTCATTAAAAAGGTCCCGTGGGAAACACGAAGGGAGGAGCCTGAAAAGGAGGGGACAGGGAGAGAATTCCTGGAGGGAGATCGAATTGGGGGCAGAAAAGAAGGATTTGGAGGGAATTTGGAACCGGGCGGGAAGCGGAGAAAGGGCCCGGCCTTTAGAGGAAAGAGCGTGTGCGTGTGTCTCCACGTGCCTTCAAATCGCCTGTCGGCTTATGAGGATCCCATGAATTTCCTAGGGTCTGCTGAGACAGAGCTTGCAGCCCCTGGTATTTGTCGACAGTCTCCCATCCAAGCACTAACCCTGGGGTGACCCTGCTTAGCTTCCAAGGCCGGGGGGGAAGGTGGTGCCTTTGAGGCGGCGGTTAGGCAGGGTGAAGAGGAGCGAGGTAGATTCCTAGAGAGGAAGGGAGGACGGGGCTGGCGGGAGCGGCCCAGTCCTCCAGAGCAGACAAGTCTCGGGCTCCACAGTCGTTTCGGCTTAAGCCCCCTTCCTCCTCCTCCTCCTGCACCGCGGCGTTCTTAGGGGCGGCCTTTCTCCCTCCCTCGCAGGGGGATCTCCAGGGGTCCGAGTCCCCACCTTCGGCCTCTTTCCCGGGGGTGAGGCGGGGAGGCCCAGAGGATCCTCCTCCTCCGGCGGGTCCGTCTCCTCGGGAGGAGGGAGGGGGAGACACGGGGCGGGAGAGGGCGCTCTTGGTCCGGCCTCCCCCTCTGGCTCTCCTTCCGCCGGGAGGGGGGCGGAGGGGCCGGGCCGGGGAGGTGGAGGGGGCGGGGGGCTCCTGGGGGAGAAAGTGGCGCCCCTTAAGCCCCCCGGCCAAGAGGGGGGTCCCCAGGCAGCTGAGCCGGGGTGTTCTGGAAGGTGTGTGGGAGGGTTCCTGCCTTGGTTTTTCTTTCCCTTCTCCACTCATGGCGGGGGGGACACCCGGGGGGGTCCCAGCCCCAGAAGCCCAAAGGCCGTGGCCCACCTTGGAGACCAGGCGCTCGGGGGGGCGTTTCCTGTGCGTGGCAAAATGTCTCAGACTCCCCCCATTGGACACCCCCCCACTCCCCATTTCTTCCCCCAGATGCTGACTGGACCGACAATTGAATCTTTTTTCCGAAATTGGCAACAAGGCAAAGCCTGAAGGGAGGAAGGGCGGTTTCCCTGGCTTTCGCTGGCTTCTGGCATCTGTGGCTGCCCGGCCAGAGAGGTGGATGGTAAGCTTGTGCTTATGGCACAGACACTTGGCCTTTTCTCTTGTGTACAAACACACTTTAATTCTTTATTCTGGTTTTGGGGCCTTAAATTTTGCCAAACGTGTAGTAAAACAGCAGCCTGTAACAGGACCCCTGCAGCCACCTTAGGAAGTGAATGTGGGGGGCATCTCAGGAGGAAGGGCCAGGGGCTGCCTCTGCTGCCTTCTGGCATCTCTTTCCTGAGAGATGAGTCTCATTCTGTTTCAGAGCAGGGCCAGCTGTGCCACGAGGAGGCTAAAAACAGAAATATTTGTAGTGGCAATTATTACTAGGGTTAGAAATCTTCAGAGAGTGAAAAATAAAGGGGCAAGAACAGAGGAATTAAGAAGGCAAGCTAGACAGGGAACAAAAAAGATATCTGCAGAACCCGTCTGGGGGGACCACACACTCTGAGGCTCCTGAAAAACAGGATTTTGTCCTGGGCTGACGTTTGGTCTCTTCTGGCAAGCAGGTCGTGAGTGCTGCAAGCAGAACCTCTGCCTGTTAAAGCAGTGAATTGGAGAAAATGAGTGGGAAGCATTCTGTTATTTTTAATCTTCTGCATATAAAATATATATTGCTTGTATTATATAAAATATCTAACATAAAGCTAGTACTGAATGTAAAAGGCTCAGGAGCATGCTGTAGTGGTCTTATGTCTTGTTTTTTAAATGTGTGTGATTTCAGTTCTTTTGATAGTTTAATCATATTTTAATTGCTGAATAGAAAATGAGAGTGTAAATGTAACATGTTAAATATAATATAATATAGGATCTTTTGCATTGTATGAACCATTAAATATAAAAGTAGGAACTAGAATACTGGATATAAGAACTTCCATAGTGTGGTGGACTGTTCTTATTTCTGACTTTTTAATGAATATGATTGCCACTCTGTAGGTGATTTGATTGTATTTTATCTTTTTTACTGATGTGAGCTTTTAGGAACACTTGTATCGAGTTCTACAAGTTTTCTGAGGCTTTTTAAAGATTTTGTATAAACACAATGTATAGAAATAAAATGCGAATGATATCTCATATGTCTGCTCATGAGTTATGCCTATGTTTCATTAGTATAGGTTATTGGTTTTGGCTATTGGTTTGAACAGCAGAATAATAATTGAAGATTACCTGAACCAAGTAACAGTCTTAATTGTAGCAAATGTCAAGGTATTGTTGAGTAAGAGGGGCTAGTGGAGAAGGGGAGGGTGATCGAAGGAATTGTGGGGGGAGGGTGCAGATGGGGATTTGGGTGAGGAATGGAGATGAGATGGCTCAGTGGAAGGCTGAGAGAGAGAAAGTGGGAATGGGAAAGGGATGGAGAGAGATGAGAGAAAGACGTTGATGCAGCCTCTTCTGACCCTCATGGAAATAAGGCCTTGCTTTCTGAGTTTTAAGTGAGAAAGCTTCTCCAACTCTCTTTTCTCCAGGAGGAGACCTAGTTAAAAGTTTCCGTGTTTCTTCTTGCCAAGACAGTAGAGTAATTCTTAACAGAGCAACATCTTGGCTTTGCAGAGTTCTGGAGCAGAGCATGTTCAGGGGTCCTTTGCCCTGAGACAAAGGAGAGTGGAGAATTAACTTGGATCCCACTGGCTACCTCATTAGGAACTGGTTCAAAGATGAACAAACGTGACTCAACTGGACCTCAAGTAAGAAGGGACCCTGATGGCATAAGTGCTGAGAGCAGTGAAGACTTGTGTGAAAGAACAATGCAGACGTTCCTTAACAGAGACGAGGGCAACTCAGACATACTGTGTCAGAGCTTCAGGCAGTTCACCTACCAAGAGGACGAAGGCCCCCGAGAGGTTTGCAGACACCTCCACGATCTCTGCCACCAGTGGCTGAAGCCAAAGGAACAGACCAAACATCAGATCCTGGACCTGGTGATCCTGGAGCAGTTCCTGAGCATCCTGCCCCAAGAGATGGGAAATTGGGTCAGGGAATGTGGGGCAGAGAGCTGTTCCCAGGCAGTGGCTCTGGCAGAAGGTTTCCTCCTGAGTCAGGCTGAGAGCAAGAAACAGGAAGAACAGGTGAGAGCATTTCCTCTTGGGGTTTCTAAAGCTGAGACTGATGAATTTCTTGGATTGATCTCCTTCCTTTCTCCCAAAGTGGGATTCAGTGTGGGGACTAAACAGGACCTATGCCCTCTGTGCTCTTCCAACCTGCTCTGCTCCTGTAGCTGCCACCTCTTTAGTCATTGTGAAATCTTTTGGTTTTCTACTCAAACTCAGTGCCTGCAAAAGTAGATTTGAAAGTGACGTGTGTGTAGGCGGGGGGGGGACATGAACCTTATTTAGAAGTGGAATCTCCATCTCAGAAGCAGACTTATTTTAAATGTGGTCCATACTCCCTGAGTCTCATATTACCAAAGAACAGTCCAGATTTCCTTGCTGTTCCTGTTGCACATCCAGATTTGTCAGTGTGATAACTGCAGTGGTGCTCTTTGCCCCCCAGTGGTTTTAGGATTAGAATGTGCTCACGTCTGCGCCTAAAGGTCTCCCCTTTGAGGGGTTTAAGATGGTACATTTGCTAATTTTTTTCTTATGATGGTTCTGCACAGAAGTCTTAAACTTCACCTGTTTATTTTTTTTAATTCTGTAATACTTCTCCAGACTGAATTTGGAATTCTTGCTGCTCTTTTAGGCAAAAATTTGCCATGTGGAAGCTCAGTCTGTTTCCTCTTCATCAGTGGGGACTTCATCAGACACCACACAAAGTCCCTGGCAATGGGAGATCAAGCAGAAGGTTGAAGGAGGTGCCTCCTTTGGAGGTAAGGATGAATTCTGCGTGTGAGATATATGTGCCTTTCAGTCACCTGTTGACGTATAGTGACCCCATGAATTTCACAGTGTTTTGAGTATGGAGTACTCAAAGGTGGTTTTTGCTTGTTCTTTCTGAAATATAGCCAACAGCATGGAATGTTCATTGGCAGTTTTCCATCCATCTGTTAAGCAGAGCTGATGCTGCTTAACCTTGAAGATCAGGTGTGATCTGGTGCCTTTAGTGTATTGCAGTGAACCCAGAGAACCCTCTCTGGGGATAATCGTCTTAGGGAGTTATGCATGCCTAGCTTCCCCTCTGGGAATGGTTGAGCACTGTTTGTTTAGTGTGGTACACGCATACTCACTTTGAGCTTGTGGATGTGGAGATGCCCACTGGGCCTGGAAATGTGCGTCTAGGTGTGTGTCTGTGGTTGCAGAATGTTGTATTCTGTGCAAGGGTTGAATATATCAATCAGGGCAAAGCAGTTCATTCCTGGAGACAACTCAAAGTGCTGGTTCTGTCCGAGAAAGCCCTCTGTGGCTGAGGCCCAGGCTATCCTTAGTCTGAAGATCCTCAAAGGTCAACTTTCTCTCAATCTCAGCATTATCAGAAATAGATTTCGTGAGGATGGGGAGGGAACATTCTTGTAAGCTGCTTCCAGCCGGTGGAACTCTCCACCACAGGAATCTAGGCTGGCCTTCTCCATACTCTTCATTCTCAGGGGGATAATACATTTTTCTTTGAGCCAGCTTTGTAGAAAGGGCTTTAGCAGAATCTGTGTCTAGTGTTTTTATTGTTTCTTGTCATAGTTTTGGATGATTTTGTATTCTCTTAGAGCCTTACTTTTATATGATAGCTTATTGGATAAAACTCAGCACACAGAGATTTATATTTTCTACCCCTGATCTAGGATCACAACTTCTGTGTGTTTATGTTTATGTGCTTATTTTTATATCTAAAGAGTAAACAAGGCTGTAAATCATGGAAAAAGCTGAAACATTTAACTGGAACAGTATATAATGCTGAGTAGACAGCCCCTTGTTTCTAGCACCTGTGCTGAGAATTCACTCACATCAATGTGAAATGCAACATTAGCTGGAATTTTTATCCGCATTCTTAGACTGTCTCCAGTCTAAGTTTATTGGGTGTTCCCACAAGCTATCTGTGGAGTTGATGGAATTTTATTTAAGGCTTGCATCTCTCTAACTATGAGGCATTATTTTAGTTTTATATTTACAAGCTGTTTGTTCACTCTTTGTGAACCTTTCATTTGTTTGAAATTGTTGAGCTTACTTGATTGTGATCTGTTTATTCTTCATTAGTACTTTCTTTGTTCTCAGATCTCTTCACCTGTTTGTTGATCTCTTATTAAATATGAACGTGAATTACAGTTCACCCTAGGGGCTAAATTTAGAAGATTTTCTGTTCACTATTACAGTTTTACAAGCTTCCTCATATCACATGTGTAATTTCCATATGAATCTATTGGTCTCTGCTGTTTTCATTATTATGTTGAGCCACAGTTTTTTATATATATGTTGAAGCATTTTATACTGTTCCAATTAATTGTTCCAGGTATGTTCGTTATTTCCAGCCTTCTGTATGAGTTCTTGTCTTTGAGATCCTTCACTTTTCTTTTGGTATGTTTCTATTTGGCCTTTGTTTCAGGAGCTCAGCACTTTGTTTATTTCCATCTAACCACTTTGTCATGAAAAACAACACTGTGAGTAGGTTAGCCTAAGAGAGAGTACCTGGCCCAAAGTTCCTCCAATCAATTTCATGGCCCAGTGGGAGCTAGAATCAGAATCTCCCAAGCCACAACTCTAATCGCGGCACCAAAATGCTCTAAACCTTTTACTGGATGGCATAGTTGTGTACAGATTGGAATATAATTGTAACTGTAGCCTTCAAGATGAGCCTATGTGATCAGAATCTCCCACAATAATTATTGCACTCATTGCGATTTCATTTCAAGTTTGTAGAAAGCTGTGTGTAAACTTTAATTGCTCCTTGTTGGGAGCATTAAAAGTTCCTGTGGCAACCCGTCAGTTCATTAATCTCCCTTGCCGACTTAAAAAGTCCACCCTCTACGTCTTTCTCTGTGATGTGGAGTTGGAATGGGCTTCCTTTGGTGAAAATAATAGCAATCTCTTTTGCCTTTTCCATCCTTCCCTCAAGAAACTTTTCCCCAAATTGTGATGGTCAGTTTTGATCCTCTGTTGTGGCTTACTTGCAGGAATAATCCATTTGGGCAAAACTGCTTACTTTGTTTTAGTATGCTTGCTCGCTTTGAAGCTGAGCCCCTGCACTTTAACACTGGATGAAACTATTCTTTTTTTCCCCATGTAATCTTAATCATTCTGCTGAGTATGGGAACCCAAAGGCTCTCTCTCCATTCTGGGGTGAATGGAATGCTAAGGAGAAGAGAAGGGGGTTCCAGTTCTTTGCTTCTGGGGTCTGGTGAGTCCCAGTCTCCACCTTTGGGCCTCCAACTTATGGGGGAGCCTGAATTATGTTGCTGGTCTCCTTTAGAGTAAACGTAGTATCACATCTGTGACTTGGGCTCCAGTTGTTTTCATCATTCTTCTTCCTTTCAACAGCAGTTTCAGGTCTTCAGAAGGAGTTAATTGGAAACTGATGTCAAAAGGAAGAAGAGTGATGGAAACAATTGGTACTCCTCTAGAGTAATCCCATGGAGCCAGTGTGATTTCCCTCTGTGTTGACTCACCCTTCCAGCGGGGATTCCCTGGTCTCCTCCGGCTGTGACTGACTAGAGCAGGGAGGCCTCCTGGAGGAGGCGGGGGGGGCACTCAAGACTCCAGAGGAGAGGGGAGAGCGTGTGTGGGGCACTTGGGTGGAGCAGGAGGTTGAGGAAGAGCAGAGCTAGAAGGCTCCGTGGGGAGGGATGATGCCCTCAGCCAAAGAGAGCCATCTCAGGCAGCTGATCTGGGGTATTCCAAAAGGTGTGTGGGGGGGTCCTGCATTAGCTTTTCTTTCCTTTTTCTTTCAGAAGGGGAGCTGAACAATTATAAGTACTAGACACTTCAGTAGTGTTTTCTGTAATTTTCATATCCTCCCTCCCCCCGCCACAAGTGTACCCCATTCCTTCCTTCCTTCTGACTGGACTGGACTGGCATTTGAGCCTGTAGTCCAAAATGGGTGAAAAGAGAACAGGCTCCAGGGCTCGTGAGGGTTGGGAGGAATGTGAGATTTCACTGGCCAGCATTATGAGGATGCTATTCACTGTTTCTTATTGTTCTTTTGATACTCAAGGAGGCCAATATATACCCTTTGCCATTAAGGCCTTTAATTTTAAGATAGCTGTATAGCTGCTGTGCAGTTCTGCTGTTTTGATGCTATTTTGATGATGGAGTAACAACAGAGTTGGATGTGGTTCAGGTTATATTTTTACAGGCTCTCCTCCAAATTCCCAGATGTGTTCCCAGTAAAGTTTTAAAGTTTGTCAGAACCATGGAAATGCCCGGTATTGACAGGAGTTTAATGGACAGCTTTTCACTTAAAAGTGTAGTTAGTTTCTCTTTTTCTAATAGATTATACAGTTTCAGCAGCCATTCCTCCTTTGACAGGAGTGGGTCTCTTTTCCATTTTTGAGCATAAACTATTCCAGCAGATGTTATCATGTATAATAGTATTTTCCAATGTTTCTTCTGTAGTTGAACATCTGCATTTATCATATTTAATAAATACATTTCTGCTCTCATTGGAAATTTTAAATATAGAATGTCTGCTATTACATATAAATACTTGCCTACTTCCCTCAATTTTTAAAATTTTTACAACTTTTTACAACTTTTAAAATTATTTATTTTATTTATTTATTTGCTTTGTCACACAACCACACTTATAAGTGAAGAGAAAAATAAAACACATAAAAACTTCAAAGAAGACTAGAACTGTCTGAAAAAAAAATACTTGAAAGCAAAATGGGGAAACATCAATATTAAGCATAGAAAAAAGATAATAATGAATGGAAAGGTAATTGATAAAGAAGGAAAAATGGTAAAATATATATCAGAGAAGACATGGAGGAAAAATATTATTTGTTTTGTATTTAGGTTTATGTATGAAGAATGTATTATGAAAATATGTTTCTTTTGATTTTTTTCCTAACTAAAAAGTTAAAAAATATATATATAACTGTTGAGCAGTGGTTGGTCTTGGTGAGAAAAATAACAGTACTAATATATTTTTAAAAGAGAGTTTCACGGACAGCTCTAAAAGGTTGGCTTAGGGTTGATGTCTTTAAATTTGGTCCAGGTTTTCTTCTGTGTTTGTCTAGGATGGATGCATAAGCCATTGGTCAAAGCTTATTGCTCATAAATTTGTTTCAATTCAAATGTCATCATCTCTTCTTTTTTGTCTGAGCGATAGCATTGCTCTCAGTCTGGTAAAATAAAGACTATGGGATATTGATTCTTGTGGGTTTTTCGGGCTTTGAGACCGTGTTCTGGTTGCATTTTTTCCTAACGTTTTGCCTGCATCTGTGGCTGGCATCTTCATATATTATTTTCATATATTGTTTTCTGTGACCTTCAGGCTCCTTCATAGACATCCTCCCAATCAAACTCTGCTGCGTTTCATCTGAGCATTATTAGCTGAGTATTGAAAGAATCTCACTGCTATGAAATGGCGGAGACCTGTGGTGCTTAATGTGGGAGGTTCGCAGAGCTCTCAGAGGGGTCCCATGAAGTCCTGCTCCTGGACACCATCCGCAGGGACAGGGCGGGGGGTGTGTGTTCAGGGACCAAAACTGCTCCCTCATTTGCAAATGAGAGAGCAGTTTGGGGGCATATGATAAACCTGCTGCTGTGTCCCTTGCTTCAGGGATGTGGCAACAAGGTGTGTGGACTCATAGAGACGTGGCGGGCTTATGTGTGCGCCCAACTGCTCTCTCATTTGCATATTTAAATATTCACCTATTTAAATCATGAGTTAAGTCTTGGGAGTCCCTGGCAACAAACTATATTTACAGGGGATTCCCATTAAAGAAAAAGTTAAGAACCACTGGTTTGGACATTTGATTACAGTGGTTTGAACGTTTGATTACAACCCTGGAAATCAGGGTTTCATTTCCACTCAGCCATGGAAACCCACTGGGTGACCTTGAGTGTGCCACACACTCTTAGTCCCCAGAAAACCCTTGTGATGATAGGTTTGCCTTAGGGTGGCCATAAGACAGAAAAAACTAGAAGGCCCAAAACAAAAACTTTTCTAAACCTTAGTCCCACAGGCTAGACAGGACACCAAAATGCCCTATAGATTTTCCTGGGATACAGAATGCTGTGGTGTTTAAAGGGATGACTTCCTCATAAGATTCCCTTGAGGATTGTGATTATAACCTCTGAGAGAAGCCTATGTGATCAGCTTCCCCCTCCTTGGTTTCTCCCACAGGGGCTGGAATGACGCCATCAGCAAGTACTCAGTTGGCTCTTCCTCTTTGCAATGGAATGGAACTTGATGAGGTGAGGAGAAGGACTGCTGGGAGAAAAGGACTGGATTGGCCTGGGTGTCCTCAGTTCTAGGCTCACATCCTTGGTAGCACTAGCTGGGAATTCTAATTAGATTTAAAAAACATGACATACATCCATAAACTTCTTTATCTTACTGGAAAAAAGTGGAGCTTTTAAAAATATGAATACGGGAGATACCTTGACCCAGAGGCTGAAGTGCTTAACTCTTAAAAGGCTGTCCTGCCAGTCTAGTTCCAAGTTAGACCTGATACCCTTATTCTGAGATTATTTTTTTCTTGACAATCAAAACAGATAAACAATGGTTGAAACATAAACCATTAAACACACGCATGCACACCCCATCACAACGCTGACAAGGCCCTCTTCCATGTTCCCACCAGATGTACCTATGAGGGTGGTGGGACTGAGTAAGGGGACCCCTCAGCCAACCTCAGAGCTCTGGCAGGTTCATATGGCAGAAAACAGGCCTTCAGATAACTTGGACCTGAACTACAGAGGGTCTTACAGGTCAAAATGAGCATTTTGAATTGGTCCCAGAAACAGACTAGCAACCAGTGGAGCTGCTGCAGTAATCCAGCCAGGATGTGACTAAGGCATGTGTCAATCAAGGCATAGTTCCCACCAGGACCAACGGGAGATTTCCAGGAAGCTTCCAACCCAGGCTGGGAAGCCGTAGCCCTTTCCCGCCCTTCTTCCTCAGTAGCTAGTATTGAGAGGCACGGTGCCTCTGCTAATGGCCCTCTGCGTGAGCCAATACGAATGTTTCTGTCCGATGCTATGTGGCTCCTTGTTGTTTGTTCCTTGACAGCCTTTATGTGAACTGTGAACAGGAAGTGGTTTCTTTTTCCTCCAGGGTCCCATCACCTTTGAGGATGTGGCTGTCCATTTCTCCCTGGAGGACTGGGCCCTTCTGGATCCTGGTCAGAGAGCCCTGCATGCAGAGATCATGGAGGAGATCCATGGGATGGTGGCCTCTCTTGGTAAGGCTCCCTCACTGGTGGGAATTTCCATTTCTAAGTGCAGTCATCACAATCTCCATAACAGCTTCTGTGTGGGAGCAGGACCCTCAATCCTCCCAGTCTATGGGGGCTCCTTAAGGTAGGAGTAAGGAACTGGTGTCCCACAGGATATTTCCAGAGAGGTTGCGCAGCAGCAGTGGTGGCTATAACTTCAACTACTTTATTGTTGGTTCAGGAAAGGGAAGTGGAGGGGAAGCATAACAAGTTCTGGGGGGAAAAAAAGAAAAGAGGGAAGAATCATAGAAGCTCTGAAGTCATTAGGGCAATAGGCAGTACGCTGTCTGACAATTCTTAAAACAGTAAAACAGAAGAATGCTAACAGAGTAAAATAAAACAAATCAGCAGTTAGTCCAATTATGGCACCCCAAGCAAGGTTATCACCTCCCAACGCCATATTCTATCCTTCTCTCACCAAAGAGGCCAATACAGTGTACTTGCTGTCCCATTGCCAACTGGAAACCATTCATCCTTTAAGGAATCTATCATCCTTTCTTCCTTTTGTACAGCATCCTTCAAAAGTGGTTTGCCAGGACCCTTATCCGGGCTGTACGCACAAGGATTCAGGAGGTCCTTTGCCAGCATCACCCCGCTCCACTCCTGCTGCTCTTCAACTCTGAAGCTACTTACCCCCCTTTACCTGCCTACTTCTAGTTCCCCTAGTGTGGGTAACATATCATTTGCCCCTAGGCAAATCATCTGGCTCATAAAGCTGTGGATTTGCAGACAAATCCCAATTGTCTTTCCTTCGTAAGCACATCTTTCAACATGGCCTTATACATAGGAGTTCCAGTTTTTGTGGATTCTTCTTTAAGCCTAGCAGGATCTGGAAACCCAAAAATAGGAAGAATCCTCAGGTTTACTGCAAGGACTATGGAGCTGAAGAAGGGCAAATACTTTCTCAGCCCCAAAGAAAAGAAGAACAAAACCAGTGATTCAAAGGTATTCCTGTTCTGCCCTGCCTCCTGCAGGAACGGTCTTGCAGCCAACATGGCTCCTGTAATGCAGAGATCTGTGGGTCATGCTGCAGTTTTCAATCTGTAGGAGTGAAAAATAAGATATTAATTGCTGCCATGGCAATACTTTTCACTTGAACGAGCATCCCTTTTTATTACTATAGATTGATGAACTCGGGTTCATTTTTAAACTAGGTCTGATTGTTACGCCAAATCCTGGTAGAATCCTCCATGCTGTGTTAGGACTTCTGGAACATGCTGTGGATCTCACATGTCCTCTTGCGACAAGGAAAGAATTCAGAAAATCAGAACTTGATGAGAACCTTTTATGAGGATAACATCGGAGGTTGGTCCCTAAATGCTGTCAGTTCAGGAACTTATTTTTCCTCTGTTAGTCTGTCCTAATCCTGGGATGAATCAAGGGTAAAATCCAGGCTGAGGTCTGATGTTCCCAAGGCTGCCCTCTTTCTTCTGACCCAAGTGATGGGTGTTCATGACCTCTGAAAAAGCAATCAAAGGCAGTGGGACCCCAATCTTATGGAATTAAATGGTTCCTCTTAATGTTAAGAATGAAATAAAAAAAAATAGGCCATAATTTGGTGCAAGCATGTTTGTAGACTAGACAGCAATTTATTTCTATGGATAAGCCTGAGCAACACAGCACACTTTCACAGAGGCTTTTTACTCCCCAGAACTCCATACTCCCTTGACCAAGATCACCCCCCATGAGTATTTCTCTACCCAGACTTTTGAATTCCGTTCCGCCCAAGCATGAAACACAATGGAACAGCAAGTGGCCATTGAATTACAATGAATCAGCAATCACCAGTACTTAAACCTGGATAGAAATGAGTCCCATTTTGCAGTTATTAAATATAAAGGACAAGCTAGCAAAGAATACACATTCAACATGATAGAGAATTTAGAAACCTGACAGACACATGTAGTCTGTGGAGCACTTGTTGCTCACCCCTGCCTGAGAGGCTCTGGGCAATCAAAGACTTTTTTTCTTTATGGAACACAAATAAAAAAATAAAGGACAAAAATATCTATTCCTTTACCCCAAGTTTATGTTATTTTTAGTATCATTCAAATTCAGAACCTTTCCCAATCCATGAGAATGGGAAATTATATGTTTTCTGTTCTTGTCCTTCTTCCCAGCAGATAATTGGAGAAAGAACAACATATGTGCCAAGTGTGGGAACCAGTTTGGGCACAAATGGGAGCTTACCAGACACCAGAAAGCCCACACAGATGAGGAGAGTTCTACGAGAGAGAAGCCTTTCAAGTGCAACATATGTAGGAAACATTTTGACCGAAATACGGGACTTGTGCTTCACAAGAGGCACCATGCTGGAAAAAAATATTTGGGATGTAAAGTCTCAGGGGAAGGTTTTAATTACCAATTGCCCCATCTGAGCCATCAAGCAGTCAGGAAGGGAAAAAAAATACACAAATGCCAGGAGTGCGGGAAACAGTTTGCTTACAGATCAATATTGATGGTTCATCAGACAGTCCACACAGGAGAAAAACCATACAGGTGCCAGGAGTGTGGGAAATGTTTTGCTCAGCGTTCAAACCTTGTGCAGCACAAGAGACTCCACACAGGAAACAGCCCATACATATGCCAGGAGTGTGGGAAATGTTTTGCTAGAGATTCAAGCCTTGTGCAGCACAAGAGAATCCACACAGGAGAAAAGCCCTACACATGCCAGGAGTGTGGGAAATGTTTTGCTCGAAAGGACAACCTTGTGGGCCATCAAAGATTTCATACAGGAGAGAAACCATACAAATGCCAAGAGTGTGGGAAATGTTTTGCTGACAGTTCACAACTTGGGCGGCATAAGAGAGTCCACACAGGAGAGAAACCATACCAATGCCATGAGTGTGGTAAATGTTTTGCTTATAGTTCACAACTTGCGCAGCACAAAAGAGTCCATACTGGAGAGAAACCATACCAGTGCCAGGAGTGTGGGAAATATTTTGCTAGAAATTCAAACCTTGTGATGCACCAGAGACTTCACACAGGAGAGAAACCATACAAATGCGAAGAATGTGGCAAAGGTTTTAATAGGAGTTCGCGTCTTCTGAACCACCAGAGAGTCCACACAGGAGGGAAACTATTCCAGTGTCAGGAGTGTGAGAAATGTTTTTCTAGAAATTCAAACCTTGTGATGCACCAGAGAGTCCACACAGGAGAGAAACCATACAAATGCCAGGAGTGTGGAAAATGTTTTCGTAAGAGTTCGCAGCTTCCGAGCCACCAGAGAGTCCACACAGGAGAGAAACCATACCAATGCCAGGAGTGTGGGAAATGTTTTGCTTACAGTTCATACCTTGTGCAGCACAAAAGAGTCCACACAGGGGAGAAACCATACCAGTGCCAGGAGTGTGGAAAATGTTTTACTCGGAAGCAGCACCTTGTCAGCCACCAGAGAGTCCACACAGGAGAGAAACCATACAAATGCCCAGAGTGTGGCAAAAGTTTTAATAGGAGTTCATACCTTCTGAACCACCAGAGAGTCCATGCAGGAGAGAAACTATTCCAGTGCCAGGAATGTGGGAAATGTTTTGCTCAAAGTTTTAAACTTGTGGAGCACAAGCGAGTCCACATAGGACGGAAACCACACAAATGACAGGAATGTGGAAAATGTTTTACTAGAAATTCAGGTCTTGTGATCCAGCAGAGACTCCACAGAGGGGAGAAACCATAGAAATACCAACAGTGTGGGAAATGTTTTCTTACAAGTTCACATTTTCTGAACCACCAGAGAGTCCACACAGGAAAAAAGCCATGCCAGTGCCACCAGCGTGGGCAGTGTTTTGCTCAGAGTTCATACCTTGTGAAGCACAATAGGAGAGAAAGGATACAAGTGCCAGGAAGGTGGGAAATGTTGTGCTTAGACTTTGTAATTCACCAGAGACTGCATGCAGGAGAGAAACCATACAAGTGCCAGGATGGTGGGAAATGCTGCACTTAGAAGTCAAGATCTGTAATCCACCATGAATTCCACATGGGAGTAGAACCATACAAGTGCTAGGAGTATGGGGACTGTTTTGCTCAGAGTTGTAGCCTTGTGCAGCACAAGAGAGTCACATAGGAGAGTAAACATAAAAATATCAGGAGTATGGGAAATGTTTCACTCAGAGTTCATGCTTTGTGAACCCAAAAGAGTCCACAGACATACAGAGTTGTATGACATTGCTTTGTTGTTGCAAAACTTAGCAGAAGAATAGCTGGGAAAAGACTGGATTTGATTTATATCAATTCGATTTAAATCGGTACTCAGAAAGACTTGATATATGATCCCCCCCCCGCAAAAAAGAGGGCACTCTACCTCGCTATAAGCTAAATACATATTTTACACAACTCAAAGTTACCGAAAGACTTACTTTTATTGGTATAATCTTAATATTTACAACTGGATGAAGATTTCATTTTTAGAATCACAACTTTTCAGATTAGTTTTACAAGTAGATCGAAAAAATATTGTCTTGGTATTGGAAACACCTCATAAAAGATAATTATGAAATTATTGTGAAGTGAACTATCTCTCATTCAATAGCTTAATCATTCATATTCAATAAAGCATGTACTTTATTGGAAGGAGAAAAATAATCCTTAAGTATAAAAATTTAAATAGAAGATGTCTTCCTCCCACCCACCTTTTTCCTGCCTGTCTTTTTGACTTTTTCCATTTTCTTCCTCTCTTAATTTTATTTTGATTTCTCTATATACTATTGTAGAATGTACAGTGTTGTATACTATTAATAGAATCTGTTATAGCCTATGGGCTAATTTGATGAAATTTTTTCTCAATATATATATTTTCCAAAAACAAAAATGCATGAAAAGGCAAAGAAATGACCTTAAAAAGGATGAAGTCTGGGGAACGCTGCTGTTGGTGGTTTGTTGGGAGGATGTGGGAGTCTGGTGTCAACGCCAAGGCCTGGCGAGCAGCCAGGGGAGCCGGCTACAGGTCTCTTGCAGATAAGGCAGGGAATAAATTAAAGGGCTTTACTTCAGCAGAACAGAACAGAAAAAACAGCAGTAAATACCGGCAGCAGGGAGACTCCCTGGCTGTTACGTCACAGCCAAGCAAGTACACAGTCAAAGTCTGTTCAAGCGGAGAAGTTACCAGAGCCAGTCCGAGATCAAAAGATGGCGACGTTCCAGTAGGTCGGGCAGCATTCCAGGAGGCAAGGCTGGGATCCAGGATACACAACGAGCACCCCCCCCAATGGACGGTTGTGAGCCGACAAAGACTTAAGGCTGAGTGAGTGCTTTTATAGGCAGATCACTCCTCCAGGTGTTATCGCAGCTGGACCCTGATTGCCTGGCGTTTTCTATTTAAACATTCTGACCTCCTGAGAGCACTCTTTTGCTCCCGATGCTGCTGGTAAGTAGGCACCTGCTCTTGAATCTCACTATCCGACTCTTCTGGCTTGGCTGGGTCTGAGGCAGCCCCTGGCTCTGCTGCTGGGACTACTGGGGCCAAGAGCTCTGTGCCTGGGGCAGCCTCTGGAGTGGGCTGTGCTGGTGCAGCAGGCTCCAGGGCCTCTGGCTAAGACTCAGAGCTTGTGTCCTGGAGTTCTAGGGTCCTGACATCTGGTATCAAGGAGGAGGAGCCTAGTCCTCCAGAGCAGACAAGTCTCTTCCCTGTCATGCTTTGTTCCCAGGACCCAGGTTCAGACTCAGACAGTGAAATAGAAGGACAAGAGGCTTGCTCTTCGGAAGTTTCAGCACACAGAGGGGGACTATCCGATACTTAAAGGAGTTGAACGCTTTAAAGGGAAAACTTGAAGTACCCAGGGTGCTTTAGTAGGAAACTCTCATCAGTCAGGCAACAGCTGAGAAAAGTTGTCAGACCGTAAAGATGCCTCCACATTTCTTGAGAATCATTGCTGACAACTGACCTTTGTGGAGGAAGTGACTTTGGACCTTAGTTTGCTGACCACTCTACCAGATGCTGCCTTGACTTGATGCCCTGGATTTATTGCTATTTCTAGCCAACAAAGGTAATTGCCTAACTGCTTAAAGCTCCTGTGAACATCTGAAGCTGCCTAATAGACTGTTTAAGAACTCCAACCGCTAGCTGGCCTTATAAACAGGGCGTGCCCCCTTCGTCTCTCCCATCAGGTTCTCTTTCCTTTTCTGTCCTTTTTCTTTCCTCTCCTTCTCCCAATTGTGGGTTTGGTGGCATTTCTTTCCTCCTGTGGTCCAGTGAGTCTCATAGCCCAACCTTCTGCGTCCTATTAAGGGGGCAGCCCGACTTCTGGCCATCACTAGGGAAGATCCACAGACTCAGTGGGATTTAGCTATGTGTTAAGTTACCCTTAAAGAGTTCATAGAATCATAGAATCGCAGAGGTAGAAGAGACCCCAGGGGCCATTGAGTCCAACCCCCTGCTATGCAGGAACACCCATCAAAGCATTTCCAACAGATGGCCATCCAGTCTCTGCTTAAAAACCTCCAAAAAAGGAGACTCAACCACACTCCAAGGCAGCCTATTCCACTGCTGGACAGCTCTGACCATCAGGAAGTTCTTCCTGAGATTCAAGTGGAATCTCCTTTCCTGCAGCTTGAATCCATTGCTCCTTGTCCTAGTCTCTGGAGCGGCAGAGAACAAGCCTGCTCCTTCAACATGACATCCCTTCAAATATTTAAACTTGGCTATCATGTGCCCTCTTAACCTCTTCTGCAGACTAAACATCCCCAGCTCCCTAAGACGTTCTTTATAGGGCATGGCTTCCAGACTCTTCACCATTTTGGTCGCCCTCCTCTGGACACATTCCAGCTTGTCAACATCCTTCTTGAATTGAGGTGCCCAGAACTGGACACAGTATTCCAAATGAGGCCTAACCAATGCAGAATAGAGTGGTACCATTACCTCCCTCAATCTAGACACCTTCCTCCTATTGGTGCAACCAAGAATCATGTTGGCTTTCTTGGTCGCCATGTCACACTGCTGACTCATGTTCAGCTTATGTTCTACCAAGACTCCTAGATCCTTTTCACCCATACTGCTATCCAGCCACACGTCCCCCATCCTATACTTGAGACTTTCATTTTTTCTGCCCAGGTGCAGGACCCTACATTTCTCTCTGGTGAAATTCATTTTGTTAGCTTTGGCCCAGCTCTCCAGTCTGTCAAGGTCGTATTGAAATTTGATCCTATCCTCTGGTGTGTTAGCAACCCCTCCCAGTTTGGTATCATCTGCAAATTTGATCAGCATGCCCTCCACTCCTTCATCCAAATCATTGATGAAGATGTTAAATAGCACTAGGCCCAGGACAGAACCCTGAAGCACGCCACTAGTCACTTGTCTCCAGGATGAAAAGCAGCCATTGGTGATCACCCTTTGGGTGCGGTCAGTCAACCAGTTACAAATCCAACTAATAGTGGCACTGTCCAGCCCACATTTTACCAGCTTCTTTGCAAGACTGTCATGGGGAACTTTGTCAAAGGCTTTTCTGAAGTCAAGATATACTACATCTACAACATTCCCTTCGTCTATCAAGCTTGTAACCCTATCATAACAAGAGAGAAGATTAGTCTGGCATTACTTATTTTTTAGAAATCCATGCTGGCTTTTAGTGATTATGGCATTGCTTTCTAAGTAATTACAAACTGACTGTTTAATGATCTGCTCTAGGATCTTTCCTGGAATTGATGTCGGGCTTACCAGGCAATAATTATTAGGGTCCTCTTTTTCCCCTTGAAGATGGGGATGACATTTGCCCTCCTCCAGTCTGCTGCGATTTCTCCTGTTCTCCAAGAGTTCTGAAAGATTATTGCAAGTGGTTCAGAAATGACTTCTGCTAGTTCTTTTAATATCCTTGGATGTAGTTCATCTGTCCCTGGGGACTTGAATTCATCTAGTTTAGCCAGATATTCCTGTACTACTTCTGTACTTATTCTGTGCTGCATTTCCCCCGCTTCCTCACCTGCTCCCCATGTGCCAGGTTGGGCACTTCTATCCTTTTGGGTTTTTTTGCCTTTTTTATTCAAAAAAGAAAAACAGACATACATCCACAAACATCCAAAACTACACATATTAATTCTTACACTCTCCATCCCTCAACTCCCCCAGTGCAAATTCTACCTTTCAAAACAAATTATACATCCTATTATTTCCCACCACCCAACATTGTTCCGTGGAAAAAAGAAAAATTACTTCCCTCTTCCTTTCCCTCCCCCTTCTGAAACTCAAGGGTATCCTATTACCTTATCTATTACTTCCTTCTTTTACCTATCTATTTTAAAGTTCTTATACCTTTTCTTTTTTCTTATCTCCAGTTCAAGTCCTTATTCCATATTACTTTTTAAGGCATCTTTTTCTATTGATATCCATTCTTTATCAAACTAATTACACCTGTTTTAATTTAAAAATAATACAGCTTTTTCTCCCCAGCATTTTTTCCATATAGGGAGTACCATTTCCCATTCTTCAAGCGTTTTCTTTTTCTGATTTTCTTTTAACGACTCAATAACAATATCTGCTTCCGCTATATAACTTAAACAACCAGTCTTTCAATGTTGGAATTATTGTTTGTTTCCACACTTTAGCATAGCATATTCTTGCTGCTGTTATAGTATTATTTTCTTCTGTGATTTATTAATGCCTAATTCATCTATCATATTGAGTAAATAAATTTGCGGTGTCAAATCAAATCTTTTTCTTAATACTTCTTGTATTACATTATGTACCATTTCCCAAAATCTTTTCACTCTTTTGCATTTCCACCATACATGATAAAATGTACCATGTTCTTCACATTTCCAACACATATCCTTTATATTCTTTTGCATCTTTGCCAATTGTACTGGTGTTATATACCATTTATATAACATTTTATAATAATTCTCTCTTAGACTAACCGGTATTGTTAACTTCCAGGTTGTATTCCAGGCCTTTTCCCATTTCTCCATAGTTATTACACTTCTTATATCTTGTGCCAACTTTATCATTGTTGTTTTCACTACTTCTTGTTCATTTTGCCTTGCAAGCAAAATCTTATATATCAGACTTACCCTATGTTTAGTTCCGTATTCTAATATTTTGTCAAATTCTTTTCCTTTTAATTCAAACCCTTCTTCATCCCTATCTCTTTTGTATCTCTCCCACAATTGTCTGATTAACAACCAATGGGTATTCCAACCATCTATCTGAAGTTCCCTTAGGGACGTTTAAGTTATATGATATAAAGTTTATTTCTTCCCCTTGTACCTTCAAATTATCCCTATATGTTATCCATTTCCCTCCTTTTAATTTTTCTTTATTATAAAAAGCCTCATGAACTGAGACCCATAATGGTATCTTTAAGTATAATTGCCTTTTATATTTCATCCATGTTGTTATTAGGGCATTTTTTAAAATATTATTTTTAAAATTTTTGTCTATTGACACCTTTCCATACCAAATGTATGCATGCCAACCAAAACTTAAGTCTTCTCCCTCTAACTATAATACCCTATTGTTCCTCAGTATGATCCATTCCATTATCCATTCCAAATTATTTGCATAATAATATAATTTTAAATTTGGTAAGTCCATTCCTCCTCTTTCTTTGGTATCCTCCAAAATTTTCATTTTAAATCTAGCTCTTTTTCCTTTCCATATAAAATTCCTTATATCTTTATTCCAATCTCTAAAGAGTTTTTCATTCTTAATTATGGGAAGATTTTGAAATAAATAATTCATTTTTGGTAATATATACATTTTAATAATTGCTATCCTTCCTAATAATGACAAATCTAATTTTTCTCATTTTTTAAGCTCTACCCTTATTTCTTTCTATACTTTATTATAGTTATTTTCATATAGATCTACATTATTTTTTGTAACTGTGATACCTAGATATTTCACTTTTTTAACTATAGTAAATCCTGTTATTCTACTCAATTCCTCCTCTTCATCTTTCCTTATATTTTTTGTTATTATATTTGTTTTCCCTTTGTTTATCTTATAAACTGATAACTCCCCAAATTTTTTCAATATATCTAATAAAGTTCCTATGCCACTTAAAGGGTCTTCTATTATAATTGCCAAATCTTCCGCATATGCATTTATTTTATATTCCTGATTCTTTATTTTTATTCCCTGTATTCTCTTTTCTAATTTTATTGTTCAGTAATTCTAATATTAATATAAATAGTAACAGTGACAAAGGGCATCCTTGCCTTACACCTCTTTTAATCACTATTACACCTGTCTTTTCACCGTTTATAATAATTAGGGCTTTTTGTTCTGAGTATATTGTTTTTATCCAATTTATAAAAGATTCCCCATAATTCAATAATTTTATTGTTTCTTCTAAAAATTTCCAATTTACCCTATCAAACACTTTTTCTGCATCTAGAAAAAGTAGAGCTGCTTTCTTTTCATTATGATTATGATAATACTCTGTTGCGGTCAATAATTTTCTTATATTCCCTTTTATAGTCCTTCCCGGTAAGAATCCATTTTGGTCAGTATGTATAATCTCTTGTAATACTTCTTTTAATCTCTCTGCTAATATAGTTGTAAATATTTTATAATCCACATTCAAGAGTACAATCGGTCTATAAATCCCTACTTCTAAACCGTCCTTCCCTTCTTTTGGAATCATCGTCAAATTAGCTTGCCCCCATGAAGATGGCCGTATCTCCTTATTCAATTCATTCATTAATTTATATAGTGGATCTACCAATTGTTCACTAAATGTTTTGTAGTATAACGCGCAGAAGCCATCAGGTTCCGTTGCTTTAGCGGCTTTTTGCTTCCTGATCGATTGTAGAATTTCTTCTCTAGTTATTTCTTTATTTAATTCCTCCCTTTGAGTTTCTTTTATTATTAAATTGTCATCTTTTATATATTGCTCTATATTTTCCTTTTCCCATTGCTCAGAATTTTGTTCCGCAAATAAATTAGAATAATATTTTTTAAAAGCCAATTTTATATCATCTTGTTTTACTAAAACCTTCTCCTGTTCTTTTATTTGTGTCACAATCCTTTTTTTTCTCTCTTTTCTAACTCTATACGTTAACCATTTATTTGTTTCATTCGCGAAGAAAAAATTCTTCTGTTTTACCAATTTCAATTTTTACTCCAATTCATAAGTACCTTGTAAGGAAATCTGTTTTTGTAATACTTTAATCTCTTCTGCAATCTTGTTATCCAAAGGGAAAAATTTTAATTTATTTTCTAAGTATTCTATTTCTTTTAATATTTTTTGGTCTTTGTTTCTTTTCTCCTTTTTAATTTTTATTTCTTGTTGTATTAAATAACCTCTCATAACTGCCTTTCCAGCTTGCCATACTGTTCCTGTATTCACTCCTTTATCCAAATTCTCTCTGAAATACCATTTTAAAATTTCTCTACCTTTTTCTACTATTTTTTTCTTCTTTTAGTAGGTTCTCATTTAATCTCCAATTAAATTCTTTTTTCCTACTCTCCAATGTTACTACCATGAGGTTATGATCAGAAATATTTCTTGGGAATATTTCTGTTTTTTAACATATTTACTTATTGTTTTAGAGTGCCAAACCATATCTATCCTCGACCATGTTTTGTACGTTTCTGAAAAATATGTATATTCTTTCTGTATACCATATAAACTTCTCCATGTATCTACTAACATTAGGTCTTCAGTCATATTAAATACTATTTTTCGTAACTTCCCTTTCATAGAATCATAGAAATGTAGAGTTGGAAGAGACCACAACAACCATCCAGTCCAACCCCCTGCCATGCAGGAAAACCCTCAAAGCACTCCCGACAAGTGGCCATCTAGCCTCTGCTTAAAAACCTCCAAAGAAAGAGACTCCACCACACTCCGTGGCAGCACATTCCACTGCCGGACAGCCCTGACCGTCAGGAAATTCTTTCTGAGGTTCAGGTGGAATCTCTCCTCCTGCAGCTTGTTTCCATTGCTCCTTGTCCTGGTCTCAAGAGCAGGAGAAAACAAGCCCACTCCCTCCTCAACATGACATCCCTTCAAATATTTAAACATGGCTATCGTGTCCCCTCTCAACCTTCTCTTCTGCAGACTAAACATAGCCAGCTCTCTAAGTCTATCCTCATAGGGCATGGCTTCCAGGCCCCTCACCATTTTGGTTGCCCTCCTCTGGACCTGCTCCAGCTTATCCAGATCCTTCTTGAATTGGGGTGCCCAGAACTGGACACAGTATTCCAGATGAGGTCTAACCAAAGCAGAATAAAGTGGTACCAATACCTCCCTCGATCTAGACACCATACTCCTATTGATGCAACCAAGAATTGCGTTGGCTTTCTTGGCTGCCGCATCACACTGCTGACTCATGTTCAACTTGTAGTCTATTAAGACTCCTAGATCCCTTTCACATGTACTGTTGGCCAGCCACGTGTCCCCCATCCTATATTTCTGCATACCATTTTTTCTGCCTAAGTGTAGGACCCTACATTTCTCTCTGTTGAAATTCATTCTGTTAGCCTTGGCCCAGCTCTCCAATCTGTCTAGGTCCTTTTGAATTTTGATCCTGTCATCAGGCATATTAGCAACCCCTCCCAATTTGGTGTCATCTGCAAATTTGATCAGCGTGCCCTCTATTCCTTCATCCAAGTCATTAATGAAGATATTGAACAGCACCGGGCCCAGGACAGAACCCTGTGGCACCCCGCTAGTAACTTTTCTCCAGGATGAGAATCTGCCATTGGTGACCACCCTTTGGGTACGGTCAGTCAACCAGTTACAAATCCACCTGACAGTAACCCTGTCCAGCCCACATCTTACTAGCTTCTTTGCAAGAATGTCATGGGGAACTTTGTCAAAGGCCTTACTGAAATCAAGATATACTACGTCCACAGCATTCCCTTCATCTATCCAGCAAGTAATTCTATCATAAAAAGAGATAAGATTAGTCTGGCATGACTTATTTTTGAGAAATCCATGTTGACTTTTCATAATTACGGCATTGTTTTCTAAGTGATTAGAAACTGACTGTTTGATGATCTGCTCCAGGATTTTTCCAGGTACTGATGTCAGGCTGACTGGGCGATAATTATTTGGGTCCTCTTTTTTCCCTTCTTGAAGATGGGGACAACATTTGACCTCCTCCAGTCTGCCGGAACTTCTCCAGTCCGCCAAGAGTTTTCAAAGATTATAGCAAGAGGTTCCGCAATGACCTCTGCTAGTTCTTTTAAAATCCTAGGATGCAATTCATCTGGCCCTGGAGACTTGAATTCATCCAGAGTAGCCAGGTATTCCTGTACTACCTCTCTACCTATTCTGTGCTGCATTTCTCCCACTTCCTCACCTGCTCCCCAACCGCCAGGCTGAGTATTTTTATCCTTTTTGGGAAAAAACTGAGGCGAAGAAGGTGTTGAGGAGTTCTGCCTTTTCTCTTCCTCCTGTTATTAATTCACCATCTTCCCTGCGCAGTGACCCTATCATCTCCTTCTTTTTCCTTTTGCTGCAGACATATTTAAAAAAGCCCTTTTTATTGTTTTTAATGTCTCTGGCCAGCCTAAGTTCGTTCTGTGCTTTAGCCTTTCTGACCTTCTCCCTACATCTCCTGGCTACTTGCTTATAATCTTCTTTGGTGATTTCCCCCTTCTTCCATTTCCTGTACATGTTTTTCTTAACACTTAGCTTAGCTGAGAGTTCTTTAGTCAACCATTCCGGTTTCTTCAGACGCCTTCCATTTTTCCTCCTTAATGGCACAGGCTAAAACTTCAGTATCTCCCTTTTAAAGAACTCCCATGCATCCTGAACTCCTTTCTCATTGACTGTTCTTGACCACAGGATTTCAGCCAGCAGCTCCTTCAGTTTACAGAAGTCTGCTTTTTTAAAATCTAAGACGAGTGCCTGGCTACACTTGTCTTCTCCTCCTCACTGAATGCCAAATTCTAATAGGGCATGGTCACTCTCTCCTAAAGATCCAACCAGTTCTACGTCATTAACAAGGTCTTCCCTGTTGGTCAGGATCAAATCCAGAATATTTGATCCCCTTGTCGCCTCTTCCACCTTCTGGACCATGAAATTGTCTGCAAGACAAGCAAGAACTTGCTGAAACTTGCTGGACCTTGCCGTCTTTGCAGAGTTTGACTGGCCAACATATATTCCCTTTATGTTTTATCTGCTTTTTTCTTTTAGTTCTATCTAACTCTGGATGCACTACCCCATTCCAGTGTCCCATGATTATTAATTCTTTAAATTCCTTGTTTTCTATGTCTCTAATCTTGTCCAATAATTTCTTATAAAATTTTTCTTTGTTTTCCACTGGTCCATATATCCCTATCGCTAATACCTTTGTGTCCAATATATTTACCTCCACTCCTATATACCTCCCTTGTTCATCATTTATTATTTCTACCGTCTCATATTTTGGGTTCACATAAATCGCTACTCCCCTCTTTTTTTCTGTATACCCGATGCAAATACTTTCCCTATTTTGGAGTTTTCTAAAAAAAATTCTTCATTTTTTCTTATGTGTTTTTCCTGAATACAATAGATGTCACATTTTTGTTTTCCCAAATAATGAAAAATTTTCTTCTTTTTAATTACCGAATTCATCCCTCGTATGTTCCAGGATAACATTTTTATCCTCATTTTACCTTCTAAACTTTCTCTTTTTACTTTCTTGTCCTTTCTTGTC